>JAWQFJ010007646.1:0-40000 GCA_034096865.1 Theodoxus fluviatilis
TCCTTATCCGTCTCATCTCGAGTATCGTCCTCGACCCCCAGTAGAAGGTTTTGCCCGCGCTGTGGCTTTGTGGCCTGGGTCCCGATCCCTCTCCCAGAGTTAATGAGGCGCTTCGCCTCCCTCGCGCTGCTTGGATCAATCCCTCATTTGCATAAAGCCCTTCAACTGTATCACAATGACGCCCATTGTCGAGCCGCTGTTATTTTCCCTTTTATAGCGGCCTTTGAGGAGGCTGAGGGGGAGGGGTGGAAGGGGGTGGAGACAGGGGAGTCACATTCGGTATAATTCATCCCTTATCAATATGATCGAGGCAGGGTGACGGGCGGGCTACGGCAGCTGGGCCAGGGCTCTGTGAAGTGCCTGCAGCTCGCCACTCTTCCAGACGAGCTGTCAACCCCGGTCCGCGCTCCCCTTGCCGCCTTGTTGGAGGCAGAATTATTGAGACGTGGTCCGCTCCACTCCTGGCCCCCTCCTCGGACCTGGCACTGCAGGGACGGATCTGCCCGTCGCTCATCGATTGTGTCTGGGCGCGTTTGTCCTGTCTTTTTTATCTTTCGTAGTAATGGCCAGTTTCCCGTGAAATACTGGTCGACGTTTTGACAGTCCGACGCACGCATGGATTTGTAGGAAGTGGTGCCATTTCTGAAAGACAGGCGCGAAGTCTCGTTCTACGCGGTTTCTTGGCCGTTTTAATGCATCAGCACGGGTGTTTGCCTTTACTTTCTTCAGATGATTTTAGCATATTGAAATACTGAAGAGTGCAGTGCATCGTCTTTGTGGCATGACCTCCCCGTGACCACCATTCTTGTCGAGTTCTTCGTCTGCGTAAGCTCTATCCTTTTGTCGTTTGTCGCCAAAATGGCGTAGTGCAGTTATGTCTCCTAATGGCTGTAATGACTGCAAATCTTCGAGTCGAAGATAAGGCACGTTTCCGTAATTAAAATTTATGTAAAAAGAAGAAAAAAAACTCAAAAATGGGAAGCAGTTGTTCCATCTGATGGCCCTTTATTCTGTTATTTGGTTTTGAAAACTGCTTTTGCAGGCTTGAAGGAAAACACAGGTGATATCTGATCCGTCTCGTCCCCATCCGTGGCCCTGAAAGGCCTGCAGGGGTCACAGCAAGTCAGGGGTGGCCTCCCCTGCAGGCCCAGCGCGCCTAGGTGGCGCTGCAAGCGTGATTTATGGCGGGAGACGACGCGTGGCTCAGACCGAAGTTCCATCCCTCAGTGCGATTGTCTTCGATGACAGTGACTGAGAGGCCCGATTATCATCGTCTCCGCCATCCTGCCCAACTCCGACACAGCAGCAGGGGGGAGAGAGCAGAGGCAAAGAGAAGAGGAAGAGGGAGGGGAAAAGCCGGAGGAGGAGGACGACGACGACGACGATCATGTGGTGCTGGATGAGGAGCGGACCTGATAAGTGGAGAATGGCCATCTGTAGAGACGATGAGAACGCAATACTTCAACAATACCTTAACCGAACACTTACGAAACATATGTGAAAGATTTAGCGATGTGATTAATCTTTTATATTGTTTTAAAAAGTGCAGTGCTCAAGCTCCATTTGCTCATCGCTACTCTGCAAAACGTGGGTAGAGAGAGACACGGACGTATGGTTTTGCTCCAAGCAATCATTTCCCTTCCCGCCAATTTGCAATGCTAACTGATAGCGTGTACTTGCACGGGGGGGGAAAGTTATTTGCCGCGAAGTGTAACATTCATAATAACAAAACGTCTTTCAAGTGTCAACAAAACTCGTGTCAACGTCCGAACTATTAACAAAAATTATCAGGCCCCCCCCCCCCCCCCCCCTCGCCCTCCTCTCCCCCAAAAGCAAGATGCACCAGAAGCCTCGTAAAACGGATTTATAGGAATTGCATGTAAATGCATTTCAAGGGACACTGCCTTGCAACAAAGCGTGGCGGGAAGGTTTGGTCAGACCCGTGAATTACGTCAGTGCACTCCTGCAAAAGCTTGAGCTCCCTGGAACGCAATTCCTGAAAAATTCATGTTTACTAAGGGTAAGGATATAAATATTCCGCCGCCGACGCCGGGCGAATCGTGTTCGTGACGTTTTCATTCCCCAGCTAATCGCGCCCCCGTCCACAGACGTGCCCCTGCAAACTTTCGGACTCTGGGAACTGGAGAACTCCTCCCTCTCTCCACGTGAGGTCGGGGACGATTTACCGCCCCTGAGTGTCCGAGGCCGTGAAGGCCGAGAGTTACTTCCTCAAGCCCACAATGGGATCTAGATTAGCGTGGAAATCATTGAAGTCGTCCCGACTTTTCCTGGAAGCTTGGTCTGGTTTCTAGTTTCCTCCTGACAATGATGGCGAGTTCTCTCTCAGTTCTAAAGCAGGGTCGACGGGAGGCGATTACAAGTATGGACACAGCGAGGTCAAGTCTGTGAAGGGGAAACCATGTTGTTAGATGGAGGGCGAGCTGTAAGCTGATTGGTGTTTTGAGGAGTGTGAGTAGCTAATCAACTTCCGCCGAACTGCGTCACCTCGCTGAACACCGAATTCCGACGACAAATCACCCCCAGTGAATTCTGGAGTCTTCTTTAGATACAGATAAATAATTCGTGTAAGGACTATGGACTGCACGATGACACAGCCAACGATGTCTCTTCTCGCTGAGAGTTGTGGAGTCGTAGACACCATCCTCATTGTGCTTTTTGCGAATTAGAGTATACGTTAATTACATGTAGTATATCAAGTTTAAAACATTTCTTTTGCATGGCTGTCCTCTAGAGACAGTGGTAAGAGTTCTTATTACCAGTCGAGGCCCATCACGTGCTTGCAAGCAGTCATGAGCTGGACCTGTGCAAATCCATGATGTGTCTGTGTATTTCTCTTCCACCCACTCCCACCCCCCAAATGGCTCATCGTCCTCACCTTACTCTGGCCCCTTTCAACTTCCCCAGCTTGCCCTCCCATCCTTGCACTCAACAGTCCCTAGCCCACAATCTCGTTTCAGCTCCACACCAAGCCCCAACTTTGTCACCTCTTCACTCTCCAAACCTTTCCTCATCCCCTTGTCCTCACCCTCCGCCCCCAACTTCGTTGACTCTTTTTCTCTTATCCTTTTTTCTCTTATCCTTTTTTCTCTTATTCTCTTTTCTCTTATCCTCCTCTCTCCGCACCTCAACTCTTTTGTCTTTCCCTGGCTTTCTGCAGCTCTCTCCGTCCTTCATCGCCTGCCTCTCGTTCCCATTCCCTGTCCAGCGCATCGAGTGTGAGGGAGGGACCGACACGGCTGGTTCACGGTAATTGCCGTACCGTGGCCCTCAGCTCGCTTGCGCCGTCCATTGCTTGGGCAAACATTGCTCCGTCCCAATGGACTTGTTCTCATTTACAGAAGATATCAAGGCGGCCAATGGTTTGTTTGCATACAGGGTTTTTGAGTTAATTGAGCGCTGGGCAGCAGTGATGGGAGAGAGAGAGTGAACCAGGAGGCGCGAACCTCTGAGAAGACTAATTAGCGCGAGGCAGCGGCAGCCACGTGTAGGAGCCGCACGTCATCACGTGGGAGCAAGGTGGTCAAGCTCCTTCAAGGAGTCGCCCCTTTCGGGTATAAAAAGGAAGTTGAAAAGAAAATCGCCCCTGGCACTCCAAGAACTCGTCGGATGTTTATTAAAGAGGAAGACAGTGATGGGCAGTGCCTACGTTTTCTGGTGGATAAGACCTTGGGGGATTTCAGTAATTTTTAATAGAAAAAAGTCATATGAGATTTTGCTCGCACTCAATTTCTTTGTATGTTTTAAAGTGCAAGAATCAGCTTGAACACCAAGCTACCAAGCACAAGTTTTGATGCTCTGTTATTGATAAATAAATGAAAGCCTAGCCTGCGAGTTCCAAGAACAATGCACAAGGTTGTGCGATTATCAAGATAAAATATTATTTCATTCATTCATTGATGAAGATCATTTCCATTCCATTCATTGTTGATAACATCATTTATATTTTTTCACTCTTTACCCCTGTCACAGGAATTTGTTCCCATTGGAAAGGTCTCCAAATGATAAATACATTTCTTGTGTAACCTTTTAAAATGGTTTACGAAAATAAATCCACGATTGTTTACAGTCGCCACTTTACTCCATATGATAGCATCACACACATTTCATACACTTGCATGCGAGGCAAAGTGAATCAGTCAGTTCAAGCTCATGCTATAGAGGCAGTGCTGATTCTGAGTAGAGAAGCACACGCCAGCTTTTCATAGCCAGGTCTGGGAGAAGGTCAAATATTGGTGGAGGGCTGAAGCAGCCTAGTGGTGGTGGGTGCTGGTGGTGGTGGGTGGGGGAAGTGCGGCACATCTGAGGGCAATTTGGGACGATGATATTCGCGATGGCCCATTGTGGCTCGCGGTTTGGACTCGAACCGAGCAGCCGCGTTCTGCCTCCACTCATCCTGCCGTGCAATCAATAGGTTTTTGGTCATCGGACCTGCAGGCCCAGACCTAATCCGCTCAGTGCCAGTGGAGAGAAAAGGGCGGCTGGACGGAATACATTGAACTGGGAAAGGTCCTTCTTCCTTGAATAATCAGGTCTGATGAGAAGCGACCGCCCTTCGTCCATTTCGCCAGAACACTCGGTTCTCCTCTGCTGGCCGCTGTATGGGTGGCACGTGTGCTCAGTGAGGGGGGCTCAATTGGCTCAGCGAGGGCCTGAGCCAGATCTCCCTGTTTGAATGGACCGCTCTCCCTGGGCCCAATATGGCAAAAAGGCCAGGGTTCTCTCCTGGCCCACTCCCTGGAAAACAATGATAAATGCATTTGGAGAGGAGAAAAAGGGGGAAACTATAGAGAGAGAGAGTATCGTGTTGAGTTTCCAGGGTACGCCACCGTGCCTCTAAGTGCTGCTTCCCAACGAGGAGTGGACGGACCTCGCTGAAGTGGGTCCACAAACAGCAAGGAGGACAAGAACATGGAGGAGGAATGGCGCCGATGAAGACAATGGCAGAAAAAAATTGTTGGCGAAGAAGAGGAAGTCATGGAAGAAACAAGAAAACGTGGTGATAGGAGAAATGTAGTTATGCACCGTTTCATTGTCCACGTACAGATGGGTGAAGGTATTAGCTATAATAATGCCCATCTCCACCCGAAGGTTTCGGTCAGCTACAATTTCCGTTTCTCCCAGGCAAGACTAGTGGATACTGTTGTTTGCAAACGCGATCTTTCTCTGCACAACTCACTCCATAACACAACTACATGTGTTCGCCACTGAGTCAAATGGGGCTTCGATAGGGGCTGACAGTTTGGTCAGTGCACAGCGCCGCTGTCGTCTCGGGAGCTGGATCTTCCGTCTCTGTCTGCCGACGTGTCAGGTTCGAGCGTCTAGTCACTCTCTCTTTTTTCTCTGATCTCTCTTCTTCACGCTGACGGACGGCACCTAGTCATTACCATACACCATAAAGTGCGGTACGTTTGAAAACGGGAGTAAAGAGTTGTAACTACTTCTCCAGTCCTGAGCTGTTTTCGCTTCACGAGCTTTGTAGTTTCTCGTGCCATGTATCTCCCACCAGTTTCCTTCCACCAAGCGCTCTGCAGTGTTTACTTGACTGCCGTTTCCAATTTGAGCAAATTGTTTCTTATTTCTCCATTTTGATCTCTCTCTCTCTCTCTCTCTCTCTCTCTCTCTCTCTCTCTCTCTCTCTCTCTCTCTCTCTCTCTGCCCACGTCTGCTCCCTTCGATGTTGAAAATTCGAACATTTTCAAATATAGCGAACCTGCTGCACGAGATTCGCCTGCCCCTCGAGAGAGAGGTTCGTGCGTTTCATGCTGACGCGGGAGAGGACATCGACGCGCCGCCAGCCGTGTGTGTTGTGTCCTCTGACACAGTGTGTTTAACTGCAGAAAACCCTCCAACATTGCAATCTCATGAGGAGTTTGCAGCATCCGTCAGGAGGGAACTCAGGGAAGCGTTCCAGCAGCTCCGGGAGAAGAAAGCAGCACAAGCTGCCAGAGATGAGTTGGATCACCCTTCACCAGAGTTTTCTGATGAGCCCAACCGTGACAACAGAGACGGGAGCGAGTTACGACGACATGCCTCCCCTTCCGACCTGAGACAAGTCTGCGCGTCGCCTCTTCCATCCGAGGCGCCTTCTAACCAGGAACCATCCAAGGGTAATTGTGACCAAGATTGTGTTCCATTATCCTTGACCTTCATTCATCCCCAAGGTGTCCCCTGTGTGTCTATAACCATCGGGTCCCTAACCTTCTCTCACTCCCTCCCTGCTTCTCTTCTAGCCCTACTCCTATTTCTCTTCCTCTCGGTTTTCATCCCATCTCAACCTCTTCTTCCACGTTGACCTTTGACCAGGCATTGTTTCAGGTCTGGGTGCGATTACAGAGGGGGGGGGGGGGGGGGGGGGGGGGGGGGTCGTACTCACATGACCAGTGCACGTGGAGGAAGGCTGGAACCAGGGGGCGAGCACATACATTGATTGGGGGAGGGGGGGGGGGGGGGGGGCTGCAGGCCTAATCTGGCCCAGCGTCTTTCTGATAATTTGATCTTAATCCCAGACAGACCAGGAAAGCTCGCCCTCATTAATGTGACTGACCGCCTCTCTCTCTCTCTCTCTCTCTCTCTCTCTCTCTCTCTCTCTCTCTCTCTCTCTCTCTCTCTCTCTCTCTCTCTCTCTCTCTCCCTCTCTCTTGTAAGATAGGCAGAAATGCCTAAAATGTAATCTTGATGAATAAAGAATCAATCAATCTCTCTCTCTCTTTCTCTCTCTGCCTCTCTGTCTCTCTCTCTGTCTCTCTATCTTTCTTTCTCTCTCTCTTTCTCTCTCTGCCTCTCTGTCTCTCTCTCTCTCTGTCTCTCTCTCTCTCTGTCTCTCTCTCTCTCTCTCTCTCTCTGTCTCTCTCTCTTTCTCTCTCTTCCTCTCTGTCTGTCTCTCTCTCTCTCTCTCTCTCTCTCTCTCTCTCTCTCTTCATATAATCTACAGCCTAATTTCCCCATCTTGCCTCCTCCACTACTCCATCCTAGACCATGGCTAGTTGTGTAAACCATTTCATCAATCGTGCTCTCTACCTCTTTTTAACGTTTCCATATCTCCACTAGCTCTACCAATAAATCTAGAATGAATGGTATGAATGAAGTTGCCTCTTCGTTGCCCTCATATCATTGGTGGATAAAATTAGCGCTTAAAAAAACGAACTATGAAAGTTTATTTGTTAGCCCATCGGCCCGCCACAGCACCAGAAAAGTTTTGCCTCATCGTTAGAGGTAATCTCAACAACTGACACATGACACAGCATCTTGTCGTCTTTTGAAAGAATAGTACACATGCAAATACATTGCCATGAATGTGCAATCCTGTGGACATAATATATATATATATATATATATATATATATATATATATATATATATATATATATATATATATATATATATATATATATATATTGTAACAGAGTGACAAAACTTTACTTTGCTGACTTTGCGTTCTCTGCATGAACCCCTCCTATCTTCCAGTTTGTCACCAGTGGTCATTTGCCCACTCAGCTATTTCTCGCCCGTTCCCACGCTCTCCATCCCCCTGCTTTCTCCATTTGAATACCTCCCCATCTCTGATTCCATCCCCACGTCAGACTCTGGGACACTGAAGCCATACCGTTCATGCCAGCCGCCCTTCCCACTGTCGTTTCCCATTATCTCACTCTCGGACACTCCGCTGGTCATCAGCGTGGAGACCTGATGCTGCCGCGATAGTATCTCCAAGAGATCAGTCTTGTGAGTCGGACCCTCCCCCCCCCCCCCCTCTTCCTACGCATCCCTGGCACCGCCCCCAGCCGCACCTTCACCAATCCCATGCCACGCCTTTTCCGGTTTTGATCATACATATTGAGGTGACCACTTATGTTTAAGGGACTTGTGTTGAGACTTGTGTTGAGAGCCGCATAGAGCACGGACTCATTATTGCTACTGAGAAATAAATGGATGTAACGGGAACTTGACTGACTCCATGTCCCTCTGTGCCTCTGCCGCCCAACACTCGGGAGGCAGGGGAAAAGTTCCCAGCCTGCATAGTAGCCCCAGCAATGTAAATTCTGGTCCCGCTACAAATGGCGCTGCAGAGCAGGGTATATCAGAGGGAGAGTCAGTGAGATGATCATGAAGACCACCAGCCCGAAAGATAGCCAGCACTACCAGTCCCCACCACTGATGGACGACTGCTAAGGACTGACACCGCTGCCGCTGCCGACCTCTGCTTCCCGACACCTTGCCCTACCATGCCGCCACGCCGACAACAGCCAGCACCCCGTGACAACAGGGAGAGGGCACAGACTCCCGTACGTGTGGTCCAGCAGGTGTGTGCTGCAATGGCTCCACCTCCCGCCCCCCGTTTCGATGGTGATTCTTCTGTCGAGGACTTCATTGCCGAAACAGAGCGAATACTACAAGCTTATCCGTTTCAAAATGAGGCGGCGGCGATGGAATTTGTTATCCGTCACCTAGATGGAACTGCCAAGACAGAGGTGCTCTCCAGAAACCCTGGCAACGCGCACGAACTGTTTAACATCCTGACAGAGGTTTTCAGAGACCAGCGCCCACTGACAAGCCTCCTCGGCGCTTTCCATGCACGGAAACAGGGAGTTGGGGAGGGGGTGCTGGAATATAGTCACGCTCTCCAGACTCTCGCTCGAAGAGTAAATGAAAGGGACGCGGAAGCCATCCTAGATAGGACCTTAAGGGATCGCTTCATTGAAGGTCTGTACCCTCCATCTCTCCGCAAGGACGTCAAAACGTTTCTGCGCTCGGACACGCGACGTTCTTTCCTGGAGGTTCGGGCCGAAGCAATGCGCTGGATGCGCGAAGACTCCACAGACGCTGTGCAGGAAAGCATGGTGGCCGTGCCGAAGGACATCAGCGGGTTGGAGAAACGATTGGCTACACTCACGACTGCTCTGGAGGACGTGAAGAAGCAGCTAGACAGCCGGCCCATAAAGCAGTCCTCCCCAGTCACCTGTTTCTATTGCCACAAGAAGGGGCATATGAAGAATGACTGCAGGAAGCGAAAGGCTGACGCGAACCGCAGCAGTGGTCAACGCCAATACGCCACAGCCTATGCTCAGCGACAGTATCTCCAGCCGCCATCTCCGGGGCAATGGATTCCGCAGTACCCAGGTCCTGCCTATCCTCCTGTCCCACTACCTCCGCCACAAGGCGCATACATGCAACCCCGAGCCTCGTCTGGCGAGTGGCAACAACCAAGCCCTCCACATCCCTTTGTCTTTGCCATAGCCATGCTGCTTGTGTGCACCCTTGTCACCTTCTGCATCCAAACTTATGTACATATGTACATACAAGGTGGACATGGATTGCCGTATGTGTAAACATTTCAAGGAGTCATAGCCAAGGAGAGATAGTCATAGTATAATTTTCCTAGTTTTATTACACCCCCCAGTGAGAGCAGAGATGCTCAAAACATGAACAGATCACCCTGTGACCTTCTGAAGAAAAGTGACGATACTCCATGTGAAGTGACTGAGCCCCGACGCTCTGTGAGACCGAACGCAGGTTGTCGGTCATTCCACTTTGGTGACGGAGTACCATATGTGTAGAACTGCTTTGTGTAGGTATTGGATGTGCCTCTGACTGTAAGTAATGTACCCATTCCTTTTTCTTTTGCATGACCTCAATACGTAGCCTTGTATAGTAAAACCACACGTAGTAAAGAGAATTACAGGAATGCGATAAGAGTTCCATATAATCATATGATATCCAAGAATGCATGAAACAATGGTTTATTTTATTGGAATGATATGACATACCCTTTATATCCCATATAACCCTTTGATTGTTCATGGTTATGTCGTTGTTGATGGCGTCCTCTCTGTGTAACGAGACGTACTGGAAAGTTTCCTTCGTTCTTGTGAATTGTGGTATTGTAAGCTGGAAGAGCGGATTGCCTATAGGTTTGGAACTGATAGGAAATATCTCATCGTAAGGATGCAGATAGTGCTCTCTTTGTGTGATTGCTGTTTAGGGAAAGTTACAGTTTCCCATGACTGTGGGTTTTTGCCTAAAGTTTCATTTACTATTACGTATCACTGTGCTGCTAGTGATTACGGAAGAACTTGCGATGTTTATTCATTGCGGGGTGTTGTTGTGCTTAGCAACGCCACTTTGTGTCACTGTTTGTTTATGTGCATCTAATTGAAGGGTTAAGACCGCTTTTAGCCTGCACGGTTTGTGTGTCTAGCCATGTGGAGGACATACTTGTTGAAGGGTTAAAACCGCTTCAAGTTGTCTTGTCCAACATGCTCTGATGTTGTGTTGGTAATGCTGCGTTTTGTAATGTGAAATGTTTAATCCTGTTGTTACCAATCAACTAGTTGAACGGTTAAGCCCGCTTCTAGAAGATGTGAAACAATGAGAACTCTTGCTTGTTTTTGTGTGGTGTTTTGGATTGTCTTCTAGTTGACTGGTTAAGACCCCTTCTAGACAGCAATAAAAAAAAATTATCGTGTGAGATTTCGTTGTACACCATGATTGTATATATTTCATCCTAGTAATGCATGTACTCACTAGATTCAAGATTTTGTGTCCATTCTACATTTGTGTTTTGTCTCATGATATATTTTGTATGCAAGTGGTCACCTCAATCCTCTAGCACTAATTGAATTGTTCATTGTTAAACTCCTTATAGGTCATTAATCAAAATTTACAACGAGGACGTTGTACTGAAACACCATGGGGAGATGTAACAGAGTGACAAAACTTTACTTTGCTGACTTTGCGTTCTCTGCATGAACCCCTCCTATCTTCCAGTTTGTCACCAGTGGTCATTTGCCCACTCAGCTATTTCTCGCCCGTTCCCACGCTCTCCATCCCCCTGCTTTCTCCATTTGAATACCTCCCCATCTCTGATTCCATCCCCACGTCAGACTCTGGGACACTGAAGCCATACCGTTCATGCCAGCCGCCCTTCCCACTGTCGTTTCCCATTATCTCACTCTCGGACGCTCCGCTGGTCATCAGCGTGGAGACCTGATGCTGCCGCGATAGTATCTCCAAGAGATCAGTCTTGTGAGTCGGACCCTCCCCCCCCCCCCTCTTCCTACGCATCCCTGGCACCGCCCCCAGCCGCACCTTCACCAATCCCATGCCACGCCTTTTCCGGTTTTGATCATACATATTGAGGTGACCACTTATGTTTAAGGGACTTGTGTTGAGACTTGTGTTGAGAGCCGCATAGAGCACGGACTCATTATTGCTACTGAGAAATAAATGGATGTAACGGGAACTTGACTGACTCCATGTCCCTCTGTGCCTCTGCCGCCCAACACTCGGGAGGCAGGGGAAAAGTTCCCAGCCTGCATAGTAGCCCCAGCAATGTAAATTCTGGTCCCGCTACATATATATATACGAGAGAGAGAGAGAGAGAGAGAGGGAGAGAGAGAGGGGGGGGGGGGGGGCAGGCAGGCAGACAGACAGACAGACAGACAGGTAGGGCAGGAAGGAGCGTTGTGCTATTTGCAGTGATAAAGGTGCAGCAGTTGCTGAACGTTGCAGTCGTAGACGTGCTACCTGACAGCTCGGTCCCAGAATTCGAGGAGGTTATCGGGTGTTGACTCCCAAACCACAGCGGTCGAGTTACGGCTCCCCCTGACCTGCACACTCCATATCTGGCAAACATGAGACAAGTGCGGCTTTTTGACACGTCATTCGGGGATCTGCCTCGAAACGCTCCCTGTGGGTTGGGGGTCAGAATAGACCCACCGCGTCTCTCTTCGCGATCCGTAAAGGGCGAATAACAAGGGACATCGCGACTTGATTCGCTCTTTCTCTAAACTATTCTAGCAATGTTCGTGTTCAATGGCCTTACGTAGCCCACTACTGCCTCGAAAAACGGAACACACTGCGCGGCACGGGACTTTGCCGCCAACGTGAATTAACGCGCTTCCCCATGCACCGCGTGCTCCACCCGTAACTCAAACTGCAAACTGCAAACTGCAAACAAAGAGAAAAATAACAAAAGAGACCATCCAGAAACTCCTCTGCCCGTGGTACTTTTGGTTAATATTGCCTGCCTTGATGGTTCCGCCGTTGGGATCTTTTTTACCACGCCACGCACTGAAAGTGCGGCATATTGAGTCTTGGGAAGTTAAATGTCACGGCGGTACTTATCTGACATTCACTGAGCTCGCTCTGACTTTGTCCCTGGGGCAGACGGAGTGAAGAGATCGCTATCGCCACTGAAGCCCCCAGGCACACATTAATTCGGAGAGAGCGCAAGAGCCATAGACGGACAGTGGCTGCATGGCTGTCAACATCGCCGTGGTCACTCCCTGCAGTGGTGCTGAAGTTGCTTGCAAGACCTGTCTGCTGTCCGTGTGTAGAGCGATCGGACATTTTTATTTTCGTGTAGAGCGAGCACAACACATGCACGTAATCTGTACAATCTATTCACTGCATGAGTTATGCAGAATTATTTGCGATGATAGCCCCCCTCCACCCTCTCTCTCTCTCTCTCTCTCTCTCTCTCTCTCTCTCTCTCTCTCTCTCTCTCTCTCTCTCTCTCTCTCTCTATCTCTCTCAACGGATGGAAAAGATTGTCAAAGAAATAGAGATGTGGCTATGAACATACGTTATGCGTTCAAGTTACGAACTCAGCTGATACAAGAAATAGCGATATCCACAGTCAGAGAAGTAAAAATGTCAGCGCCGGTTACTGCCCCTTTACCAGATATGATGGGGAACAATTCGGCGAGTAGCCCTATAAACCTCATGCGAATAACAGAGAAACATTGTCCATCAAGTAATATGCAACAGCAGAATACAATTGTATTAAAGGAATTACATATGTACAGGTGTGTGCGTGCATGTGCGAGTGTGTGTGTGTGTGTGCGTGTGTGTGTGTGTGTGTGTGTGTGTGTGTGTGTGTGTGTGTGTGTGTGTGTGTGAGAGAGAGAGAGAGAGAGAGAGAGAGAGAGAGAGAGAGAGAGAGAGCACACGTGGCTGAATGTAGTATTCAGACGCTAGTGCCAACATAATTCTAGGAGCTAGATTATTGTTTAAAGACATGGGGCGGGAGAGATGGGAAAAAAGTTATGTTGATCGAGGAAAATTGCTGCGACCCTGTCATGTCACTTTGTCTGGTATGAATGTGTGCATGATTGTGCATGAATGCATAGGTGAACATCGATTGATGCACCTGTTGGTTAAACGTCTTTACGTGCCAACAAGAATGAAAGTTGTGATGTCTGTGGGATCTTCCCAGAAATCCATGGTGTTTAGTTTACGACATGAAAAAACGGACACATTCAATATTTTTTTTAAGCGTTGTGTCCATAAAAAATAAATCAATTTTCAAAATGTGTATTACGCCTTTACCTGTAAATATGCAGTGTACCTAATGGGTCGTCGGCCGAAATAAACCAATCAATCAATCAATCAATTAGTCAATCAATCAATCAATTAATAATCTCCTCCTCCTCCTCCTCCGCCGCCGCCGCCGCCGACGCCTCCTCCTCCTCCTCCTCCTCCTCCTCCTCCTCCTCCTCCTCCTCCTCCTCCTCCTCCTCCTCCTCCTCCTCCTCCTCCTCCTCCTCGACTGAGAGAATAACTCTCTAGCGACCTTACGGAAAAGTACCTTCCATAACATCATGGGCTGTTCTCGGTGCATTTACATCGTGTTTATTTGATTTTTCTATGCTTTTAGCAGTCACCTGTTTGCTGCTATAAAATGAGGCAGCACAGCTTTATCATCAGTGAACGGTTTAGGGGAGAAAACTATTGTGCAACTGCTGCATGAGAACGGTCGTTATCAGTGTGCCACATGTGGTGCCGGCTTTCATCTCGCACTCTCATGGGGACTACTCGCCGTGTAAGGACTGCTGCAAAGACACGCTTGACGTGACACCAAACACTTGCAGTTTCCAGGCACCGCTGACGCCATCTTGCCTGCAGAGTTTCTCGCCATCTCGGCTTCCTTCCCTGACGGAGAAAAATGCAGAAATGCGACGTGAATGCAATGGTGCACTTGTCATCCCGTCTTGTTCATTCCTGCGTCACGGGACTGCAGTGATGCACAGCTCTGTGCCATGTGACCATAGTGCTGTTCATTCCTATGTGTTGTCACTATAATGCTGCGCAGTCCTGTGTCACGTGACTCTAGAGCGATACATCCTGTATCACGTGAGTGCAGTAATGCACAGTTCCTGTATCACTCGAATACACTACAGCACAATCCTTGGTCGTGTAACCTTGGTCTGAGTGATGCCTGGACAGTGTCACGTGACTTTCTGTGTTTAAGTCCATGTCACGTGACTTGGTGGTGTAGAAAAATCGTTTGTATACCCAAAGATGCACTGATTGGACGACGGGCAAGAAATGAAGAAAAAAAAGAAATGGGAAAGTTGGAATAGCCTCAGTGCTTGTGAAAAGCAATCGGAAGTGTCCGACTGAAAAAACAGGAGAGAAGGCGGGGATGCAGAAGCTTCGGTTAGGCCATTCTTTTATGCCAGATACGCTGTTTGAATCAAATCACTCGCACAGAACGAAGGCTGTTTTTCTCAATGCGTTTATTAAACGAGAATGTGGTATGTCTTTTAACGTGACATGATATGTTACTAGCAGAGGTGGAGAGTGCCGAGACAAACAGCAGGAAAAGCTTTTGGTTTTTTATGCGTGCTTGTTTCTCTGGAAATGTATCCGCATGATGTCCAGAAGAGAGAGAGGAAAAGGGGGGGGGGGGGGGGGGGCGGTTGAAGAAGGGGGAGGGACATTGAGGCTAGTCTACATGAATAAGGGGGGAGTAATTCTACTCTATGAGATACTGCATAGTGTTTTTTTTAATCAAACACGACTTTTGTGTTGCAGGTTGTCTTTTGAAGTTGAATGTTGCTCTCACTGTATTTCTAAAAGTGTTTAGGTTTTTGAAACGGCACAGGAGCCCCTGGTTCTTTTGTGCAATTTTTTAGTGCTTGCTACAAGTTTTTCACAAATATGCACGTGCGTATGCGTGAGTGTATGTGTGTGTGTGTGTGTGTGTGTGTGTGTGTGTGTGTGTGTGTGTGTGTGTTTGTGCGCACTCGCGTGCGCTCGTGCGTACAAGTGTGGCTCGCGCGCGTACTTAGTAGGCACGGACAGAGAGATACACACAGAGGCACACACATACACACCGGCAGACAGACAGACACACGCACGCACGCACACACGCACAGAGACACACACAAACACACAGGTACAAAGATACATAGGCAGACATAGAGGCAGGGACACAACGCAGAGGCAGACACGCAGACACGGAGAGACATGGTAACAGGTTGTTGAGAAGAGCAGGGTATCATTGTTTTCCCTTTGTTCTCTATCTTTTGTACTCACCTGACACAACTGTTGCCAAGGCTACGGCCCTGCGGACACAGACATGGATGGCCGCGCACTGCTGGAAACATGAGATGGTCTCGGTTCATCCTGAGCACTCTTCTGCATCTGTGTCCACCAGCGAAAGTAATTTTTCTGGCTCAGTGGCGTCGTTGATTTAGCTTGTCGTACATCACATATGGCGATGAGTGGTATCGATGGAAGTCGTAGGACAGAAGCATCGATCTAATCTTGTGGGAGATCAAAGAGACCAAACAGGCAGGAGCCCGGAGTGTTGCGATGATTTATGGTGGTTCAGTTCTTTGTGCCAATCGCTGGAGCACAACGCACTGTCTGGTTGTGCCCGAGTCTGTTTAATTTGATGCCGAGGAGTGATAGGGTGCGCTTGCGGACAAGGAATGCAACTGTCCCGGGGGCCTTGCCAGTGCCTCATATTGTTCATGTCGTTTGTTGTTTGGTGTCAGGTGTAGTAGATGCAAGTTTACACTGAGAGCACGTGGTCTCGGCGTTACCCAGAAAGAGTGACGCTGACGTACTTCGTGCCATGGTCTGTCATGAAGTATCTTCGTTCGCCCCTACATCATGTGCGTTGTCTAGGAGAAATATTGCCTTCTTTCAAACCAAATGCTTTGCCTTTTACATGTCTAATTAATTTTTAACACTTTTCGAAGCGGAAAAAGAGGTCAATCTTTTGAGTCACGTAGCCCGGCAGTCATGAAAAGGGAAAACTACTGTCAAAAGTGCGTATTCTTGCATGGAGGGGATGTATGTTCATGCGTGCAGGCAATCTGTGTATGGATGTAGACGACTATTGACAAATGCATTATGAAATCGTGGAAGTTAAAAATTACGGCTCATGATAACTATTTCATAAAGGACATTTCTCGTCCCAGACGCTATCTACCTAGAGTCGTGACTGTCGTCATATTGTTTAGTCATCACCTCTTACTATCACCACCACCACCACCACCATCAACCCCCCAACCTCTCCTCTTCAACCCCTCGAAACCACCACCACCGCTCAAATCTATTCATCATACGAAGACCATGCCTTTGACATACCCCGTTACCAATCAGAAGTTTATGAATGAATTAATGAACAGAACTTCGTGAGGAGAGCAACGTCGACAAAATTTGTGCCCAACGAAACGTTTCTCCTTCAGTACTCGACACAATGGGTTTGCAAGCAGGAAGTCCAACACCGCTCCCAACAACACAGCAGGATTCATCATCGATGGCTCCAGGATGTTTTGCCCAGTTTCATTTCTTGATGGAGATGGCGGCATTGCCGCGGCAATCAAATCACCGACAACTGCCGATCCCTGATTACGTTTTAATTATTCAGTCGCGACGTCAGTACTTTCTCGCCAGCGACCCCGAGCTTCGCTAGTCGTGGCGAGTTTGCGGCTGGACGATTGATGCGCTGGACGAGCGGCTGAAGGGGAACGGGGCCATTGTAATTAGCGGCGCCGCGCACACTGCCCATCTATCTCCAAACAAAACGAGACCACTGGCGGAACGCCGCAACCTTTTTCGCTTCGCTGCCGGGGCGGACATTCCTGCCACGTGACTTTAGTGGTCACGTGTCGCCCAAGGGGTATAACTCTCCCCGCACCTGGTTTATTCATGAACTCGAACGTGCATGCACATTGAAATGTCTGCTGCGGCTCCTATTTTGAGGGGAAAATAATGGCCACGTTTCCGCCGATGCGGGAAGAGCGATGCACGGAGTGCATTGTGTCTGTCAACAAAACACTCTTCAGAGTGAAATGGTCCGTTGATGCATGCGCTAGTGGGAGACAGTGTGAACAGCCTTCTAGTGCTGCCTGGAGACATTACAGGGCCGGACTAGGTACATTAAAGGGGGGGGGCGGGGGGGTTGCAAAAGGGGGTCCAGGTACAAAGATGCAGAAAAATCAGCGGTTGCAGACTGGAAGCTTTTCTTGTTTCTTAAAGAGGGGGGGGGGGGGGGGGGAGAAGGCAGGCGTGAATTTTCTCCCCGGATTTACAGATGATTGAAACCGCCCCCCCCCCCCCCCCCCCCCTTTAAGAAAAAAGGCAATCTTCACCACAAAAAAATACATAGTTGAGGTACATGTTTAGGCTGGGGGGGGGGGGGGGGGGCGGTTACGCAACCCCTGTAACACCCACCCCCCAGTCCGGCCCTGCATTACAACATGAATAATGTAGGCACTCCATGGTTAACTGTCTGAGACGCCGACAGACACGCATAAACTTGCATCCGACGGATTAAAACCTAGACAGGGTGTTGTCGTTTTGTCGATGGTTGTGAAGTTGAAAATGATTACTTTTACTGTGTTGGGGGGTGGGGGGGTGGGGAGGTGTTGACATCCTTTAAGGACCTTTTAGCCCAGCGATGAGAATTTACGGTGCATCGTTTTAGTGTATGGGGCTGCAGTCGAAGTGACTACGGATTGAATATATTCGACTGACGGTTCAAACTTTCCAGCGCCTTAGTCAACTACAAATAGTAACAATACCTCACACGCGATAATAACACCTGCCACGGGGAGAAATTTTCCCTTGTCCAGCAAAAAGTTCCTGCTTGGTCGTGATCTCACCCCAAGCGCTGCTGCAATCATCACCTTCCCGCCACTTGTGGACAGCTAGCAGTAATTTGGTCACTGCCGAGTGTTGCACTCGACGAACACTGGAAAGATCTCCCCACCCTCTACGCACCAGAATGCCAAAATATGCAATAGACTTGATCTAGTAGCTAGCCCGCCACGCATTGCAGCAAAGTTATTTTATCACATGGAACGTCGAACAGGCCTTACGAAAGGCCTCAAACGTCGTAAAAGTCAAGTCAAGTCAAGAGTGACCCCTTCTGCTGCCTGCCTAAACACACAGCTGACTCGGCCTTTCCAAACCAGCGCGCCATGCTTCATCCCCGCTGTCTCCCATGACCAGGCCCAACGGAGCCTCTCCAACTTCAACTTCGTGGATGGCGCGGCGCGGTGATCAACGCCCAGAGTGTCTGCTTGTGGGGCAAGATGGTTGCACGAGCAGTGGTTTACCGCCGCGACATTTCACAATCCGAAGATGAACTCACAATTATTGTCGATGGGGGAATGGCTTTACGTGGACTCCTGGGCCGTTGTTGTCGTGCAGTTACGTGTGTGGTTTGATGGCGTGTTTCATGGTTGTTGTCGTGCAGTTACGTGTGTGGTTTGATGGCGTGTTTCATGGTTGTTGTCGTGCAGTTACGTGTGTGGTTTGATGGCGTGTTTCATGGTTGTTGTCGTGTAGTTACGTGTGTGGTTTGATGGCGTGTTTCATGGTTGTTGTCGTGCAGTTACGTGTGTGGTTTGATGGCGTGTTTCATGGTTGTTGTCGTGTAGTTACGTGTGTGGTTTGATGGCGTGTTTCATGGTTGTTGTCATGTAGTTACGTGTGTGGTTTGATGGCGTGTTTCATGGTTGTTGTCGTGTAGTTACGTGTGTGGTTTGATGGCGTGTTTCATGGTTGTTGTCGTGCAGTTACGTGTGTGGTTTGATGGCGTGTTTCTTGGTTGTTGTCGTGTAGTTACGTGTGTGGTTTGATGGCGTGTTTCATGGTTGTTGTCGTGCAGTTACGTGTGTGGTTTGATGGCGTGTTTCATGGTTGTTGTCGTGTAGTTACGTGTGTGGTTTGATGGCGTGTTTCATGGTTGTTGTCGTGCAGTTACGTGTGTGGTTTGATGGCGTGTTTCATGGTTGTTGTCGTGTAGTTACGTGTGTGGTTTGATGGCATGTTTCATGGTTGTTGTCGTGCAGTTACGTGTGTGGTTTGATGGCGTGTTTCATTCTTGTTGTCATGTAGATACGTGTGTGGTTGATGACATGTTTCATGGCTGCTGGCAGTTCGAGTCCCTCCTGGAATACTCCAGCTTCTGCAGTTTACTAGCACAACGAAGTTTACTCCATTGCACACCGACAGCACAGATTGCCCGTTCTGCCAGCCACTTGTCTGCATATGGCCGAACCCCTCGCCTTTTGCCCCACATGTACAATCGTTAGTATGTACACATGTATTTATGAGTATGTCATCAAGTTACAATTTTTTTAATATCTTCTCTTCCCATAATTCTAATAATTATATTCTCTCCCTTCCCCTCCATCATTCCCCCCCCCTTCCCCCCCCCCCCCCCCCCCCCCCCCGCCACTTCCACTGTCCACCATCCTGGTTTTTCACTCACTGCCGAATTTCCCGCCGTAGCGACCGACCGACCGTTAATAATAGAGCTACATGATGTCTGTTCTGGAACAGTATGGTTTTGTCAATGGTTCCTCGCAGCGCCAGGTCAGAGACGTGACGGCGAAGTAGGCTACGCCACTGGGCCTGCCAGACACACACACCCCCCTCCCCCCCCCCCCCGCCCCCTGATGACCTTGACCCTCCAGCTTCGAGGTTCACAATCCGGAAGCCTCAACTTATTCAAGGTTACTTTGCAAGGGGGGCGGGACCGGGGGGGGGGGGGGGGGAGGGAGGAGGGGGTGAGAGGGGATGGAGAGGCTCGAGGAGATAGGGCAAGGGGGCTGAGGTAGAGTCGGAGTGGGGAGGGAGGGAGGGAGATGGTAGGGTGGTGGAAGGAAGGGTGGTGTCGGTGTCCACAACTGAAGAGGAGGCAACATGAAAGTCTCTAGAGGTGTGTCATTGTCGGGCTGGCTACAGAGGGGTCGTCTCAAGGAAAACATCTGATTGCAGACAGGTTTTCCATCGACTGCGTGTAGAGAAGAGGGTTGCGTGAGGATAGAGCGGTATCCCTGGCTGTCTAGAGCGGTATCCCTGGCTGTCTAGAGCGGTATCCCTTGCTGTCTAGAGCGGTATCCCTTGCTGTCTAGAGCGGTATCCCTGGCTGTCTACGCGTTTCCGACTTCCCACCCCAGTGGATCAGGAAGTATGATAGAGAGCTAGATTTACCAGCTTCCGATGGTAGTAGATAGCCGTTTGTTAATAAACGAGCAGACAAATCGACTTTTCATCGTCAATAGAAATGAAATACAAATGTTACTGTTTCTACAGCTCATTTACATAGTGAGCAGGAGAAACATCGCAGCTGAAGCTGATTTGGAAACCAAATCTTGCAAACGGCATCCCTGAACTCAATTCTGTTATCACCCTTTTCTCCAGACATGAGATTTGCCAAAATGTCAGGCAACTGATCACAATACCTGACAGATTAAATTTTGCAATCAGCAATCCCGCATTCCTTTCGAATAATAATGATCGTCGAATATTTTCAAATGCAAAGCTTGAAAATCGAAGTTATTATACTGTGTCGTGCCCAAAAATGCTTAGCTGAAAATCTTCTTCAAAACATTACACCTAGTTGCACTGCATTTATGTTACACCCACTCAAACTTTTCATGAAAATATTCTCATTCTGGAAAATCTACGGAAATCGTTGAACTTTGGAGGAATCTGGTCTGTTGCCCAGGTGTTGATCATGAGCTTTTTTTGTCGAAAGTTCAAAGAAAACGTTTTGTCTTTTAATTGTTACAAGATGCCTGTTGTGGTGGGGTTTTTTTTAAACACAACATTGTGTTACAAGATATGGGTACAGCACTCAACTGCACTTGTCGCTCTCAAAGGCGAATGTCCGCTTACGAAGCCGATTGCACTGAACCTGCAGTTGCCGCCTGTCTGTACGTTGCCGTGCAACCCCACTTTCTGGATTACTGCCTCGACTTGCTGCCCTGACTGCGGAGAAGCCCTCGACCTGAGGTTCTCTTGGAAAGCCTGCTGGGGCTGGCAGGAGCAGTGTCCGCTCATTTCTCGTCAAAGACAGAATGATGACTGAGAGTCGGGGCTGGTAATTTGCGTCCGAGGCGACTGTCTCTGCATGCAGACACTACCGCCGTTTTCCATCAGCGGCCGGCTAGTCCTCCCTGCTCAGTCATGCAACGTTCCCATCGTCAGCCATGCAGTCCTCACAGTCACAGCTTTATGGCAGCGAAGGTCAGATCCCGTTGCCTGGCTCCACTGAATCACCCTGTGCGATATATGTATGCAGTCTAGATGTGATTAGTCTTTGCCAAGATCTGGACGAGGTTGCTTCGGCGGCCTCTCCGACACGAGAAGGACGCTGTCTTTTTCATGGAAAGCCCGGTTGTTCACCTTCACCCCAACCCAAAGTGGGACTTCTTTCCCTCGTGTTTATGCATTACAAGGAGAGAATATTGGAACGTATGTGGAATCGGACGATCCAAGCCCTCCAAAAGTTGAGTTTGAATGAATGAAAAATAGGCGTGTAAACAAACAAGCAGATGTCGCTGACGCCTACGCATGTTCCTGAGTAGATGCTTGACGAATCTTATAGAAAGACGTATGCGGATTGCTCTGCTTTGCAAGCATTGCAGTTAGATACTTGGGTACACTCTCTGGAACGAAGACTATGGATGTCTTCTTATAGCGCCATCGCAAAGCACTGTTCGTATGAGGGGGTTGCCGTGTCTGGTTGGAGTTTTGCTATGGGGGACCCTTTTCAAAGATTGTTGCATTTGTGACTCTTTTAGGTGTACTCGTATTGCCCATCAACTTTCTCTGTGTTACTCTCATGAAAGGACAACCTTCCAAAAACCATCTTCAGTATACCCATTGCTGATTCTACATACATGTAAAACTTTCATGGTGTACCACAATGCAATCTTGGTTCTTTAAGTTTGTCATAACTTTAGCACAGAAGCACAACCGGGTTTCCCCCCCCCCCCCCCCCCCCGAGAACAACATCCACCCCCCCCCCACCTTCTCTCTCTCTCTCTCTCTCTCTCTCTCTCTCTCTCTCTGCCTGTTAAAGTATTGTATTACATCTATTTTTTTAATTAAGAGATTTGCAAATTCCATTTCCGCGTTTTACTGTCGTGCAGTACAGTTTTCCTCCGCTGCATCCATCCAACACCTAGCTGTCTCCCCTTGTCTTTCTGGAAAAGCCTCTGTGGCGCTGCGCTGTCGCCGTTCTGTCGCTCCGCATCCTCCATTTGACCCCCTCTCTACCCCTCTCCCCCCCCCCCCCCACTGGATCCCCATCTTTCACCTAGACCCACCCCCTCCCTCGGATCACCCGCCACTACCTCCTCCACTTCCTCCTGTTTGGGCTGGGCCGCCACGCAGATTACAGACGAGAGGTGGAGTGAGGGGCGGGGGTGGGGGTAGCGCTGAAGAAGGGAGGGGGCAGGAGGGAGAGGATGGAAAGCGGGAGGGGGGCTGGGAAGATAGCGGGGGATTTCCCGTGGGGGATTCATCATCCTTAAGCCCCAGACAAGATAGGCTGCACCCCTCCCTGCCGCCATGCTCATCATAAACTCCCGCTGTGCATTGGGACTGGAGGGGATAGGGGGCCGGGAGCAAAGGAGGGCAAGGCTATCTGGAACCCTGAGCCCCAGGAAGAATGAGCTGTCCCTTACATTGGGCACATTTGCCAAGACATCACAGGATCCATTGACTGGTATCGATGAGGCGATGGGAGCTCACCAGACTGAGGCAGCTGCAGGACCGGCTGTGTGTTGGATGCCGCGAAAGACAAGTGACGCACTAATTGAGTGGTGTGCACCTTAGTCCCTGACGTCATGCTTTGCACCGCCTGACGTCATACACCTTTGAAGTCCCCGAAGATTGTTGAGGTCGTACGTTTTTCAGCCTTCTCCGTTTCTCTTGATTTCCCGCCGGTTTTCCCAGTTTTGAAAGCCGCTCTCTCTTGCAGTAGTGCATGTTTCAGTGTCCAGTTCTGATCTGTCCCCGCAACCTTCAGTTAATCTCAAGGTTTCACTGGCTGCGAGCAAAATATCGAGAATATCCTCATCTTTTCCTTATAGTACCCCTTAGGGCACCAACATCGTTATCGCTTCTGCTTGATACTGACGTCTCATAAAGACCTACTGTTCCATTCTCATGCTGGCGGTATCCCCGCAACTGACATAATAAAAGTGTAAATTATAAAATTATAAAATTATAAAACACATTTCAGTGTTGACTGAGAATCAGATATCGCAACTCAGAAATCTAAGTGTCATCCATTTATAGGTATCTAAAGTAATTATCAAAATAAACAAATGACAAAAGTTTTCGAAAGCTGTTTCCAAGATTCCAAATGTCGAAAGCGCACATGTTGTGTATGTAAATGAAGCTGAGTAAAAGCAGCTTCTATCGGTCAAGGTCACATCAAGTGACGTAATACTCATGCCGACCGCTCCAGCACCCAAATGAGGGGGTATCGAAACGGTCGTGTTACATGGCTTCCAACAGGCGAGAGTGATCGGCGTCAGTATCTCGGATTAACGTGCGTTTCCTTTTATTTCGTGGCAATTATTTACCAAAAAATACAAGATAATAGACCAAACAGTATTATCAGCATGCTTTTGAATCAGTTTGACGCCAGAAAACCCGAATTACTTGTCACTGAATTGGGAGCAAATGCAAGCGAAATCGGTACAGCAGACCAATGACGGAAGGCACTGCTAGATATCTAGAGTTAAGATGCGTAGCAACCAGTCATCTTCATATGGATATGGGAAACGCTTTGTGTAGTGGAACGGTGTCCAGATTAGTTTATCTGGGTACCTCTATCTCAGACTGTGTGGTCAGCTAATGCGCTCCAAATCCGTTGCTCGGATACGGATATCAAGAACATGTATGACTGAGCATCGGTTGCTGGAAGTACAACAAAAGACTCGACATTCATGGGTGCGAGACCTGCTGTCATCGTGTCCAGAGTGACTTCGGACACGTACTTGGAAGGCCCGACAGATTTCGATCTGCATGACTAGATTTCGCCGGAGAAAACTCAGTGAAGACAAAACTCAATCCCCACTGCTTGAAAACACCTGCGAGTTCAAGTACACCGACACACTTTTTCACTACTCGACCGCACTGACGTTAACTTCCCGAGTCCAGAATAAATGTAAAGGTTTTTGACTCACATGCGAAGCAAAAGTGAGTCTATGTACTGAGCCGTTTCGTCCGTCCGTCCGTCCGTCCGTCCGTCCGTCCGGGCGTAAAAAACTTAAACGTTGGATTTTTCTCGGAGACTATTAAGTCTATCAACACCAAATGTGGCATGATGGTGTATGATGACAAGGCCTCAAAAAACATACATAGTGACTTGACCTTGCTTCAAGGTCAAAGTCACAGGAGCCATAAATGTGGTCTCAAAAACAGTCATTTTTCACATTTTCCCAATTTTCTCCCACGTTATTGAGAATGGCGACCTTAGCTACAAGTGGTATATAGGTCAAAGCAAGCCCTATTTTTTGATACCAGTTTGGTTGACCTTGCTTCAAGGTCAAGGTCACAGGAGCTCTTCAAAGTTGGATTGTATACCTATTTTGAAGTGACCTTGACCCTGAACTATGGAAGATAACTGTTTCAAACTTAATAATTATGTGGGGCACATGTTATACTTTCATCATGAGACACATTTGGTCACATATCATCAAGGTCAAGGTCACTTTGACCCTTATGAAATGTGACCAAAATGGGGTAGTGAACCACTAAAAGTGACTATATCTCATGGTAGAAAGTGCCAATAAGCACCATTGTGCTTCCTATGTCTTGAATTAACAGCTTTGTGTTGCATGACCTTGGATGACCTTGACCTTGGGTCAAGGTCACGTGTATTTTGGTAGGAAAAATGTGTAAAGCATTTCTTTGTGTATGATGTCATTTGGTAGGTTTAGTTGTTTGACCTTGAAGGTCACCTGAAGGTCAAGGTCATATAAAGGTCAAGGTCAAGCATGTGAGTCGTATGGGCTTTGCCCTTCTTGTCTTTTTTATATTGCGACCTTTTTCACCCATTCATGGGTGCTTGCACACATTTACCCCATGGTCATCGGGCTACCGCTATTTAGCATTCCAACAGCATATCAACTTTCTGGGGAGCATGCAATCAGGCTGCGGATGAACGCGCCAATGCTAGTTTGCGCAATATGTTTTCCAGCTCAGCACACACAGGTACCCGTTTTACCCCTGTGTAAGGAGAAGCAATGTGAGCAAAGCACCTTGCTCAAGGGTGCAACTCTAGAATCCACGTAGCTTCGAACGCCGCACCCACTAGCCGCAAGCGACCGCAGGTCAAGCATGCTAACCGTTCGGCCTCGGTCCCCACCCCCATTCCCCCACCCTGAATGCCTTTACTTCGATTCAGTGAAACCTGGAACCTAAATTCCTCCTCGACGGAATAGTCTTGCTGCTGCAATTTTGATTAGTAAGCAACTGAAACCGAGGCCACCACAGGAGTCGTAACGTATTGAAATACGAAAGCAAAACTCTTACAAGATTTCAAATGAGCAGTTTTCTCAGCCTGATACGAGTGCAGATATGCATCTTCAAAGACGAGGAAGGAAGGACGGAAGGAAGGATGAAAGGCAGGAAGCAAAAAAAGAAAGAAGAAAGGATCATTTGAAAAGCTGCATGCGTTTGGAAACATGACGGACCAAGGCAGCACCGTGTACATGTAGACAACCACGCCACTTCCGTTTGATCGGGCAAGCCACGTACCCTGTATTGCGGTAGAGACGTGGTGGCTGGCTGCAATCAGGACACGGGTCCCAGTGCGAGCGCGCCAATCTGTGCCCAGCTCCCCATAGGTCTCTGTCACCCCGCGCTCTGCCTGCTCGATGAGTGATAACGCGGGAGCCCGAGCAAGCCGCGCTATTCATAATTCAGCATTTCGCTCCATTTAACAGCCCTCAGCTTTCCCGCGGCGAAATTTCTCCCTGGCATTTCGCTTCACTCCTAATGCATATAAAATTTGCATAATACGCGTTTGATTACGCCTAAGTAATCCAATTTCCCTCGCGCTCATTTGCACCACAAAGGAAGAGCTGGCGATGGCGAAGTTGGCTGCCAGGTCTCAGTGCCATGTCTTCAGTCAGGCTCCCTGCAGACCGCGCACCGTCACGGAACGTGTGGAGTGCTTGGGACAACGCGCTGCGTTCTCACAATCTTGTACCCATAAAGAAAGGGAAATATAAGCAAAAATCGCCCCACCATACATACAGCTCTACGCCACCAGACGAGAGAGAGAGGCTGCAGACCCAGGCAGCCCCCTAGGGGCTGGTGGTGGGGCGGTGTAGAGGGAACCCCAACGCCCCCTATGATTGATGAGCTCCTCTGGCAGGGAGAAGTGAAACTCCACGCCAGCAGACGATGATGAATTGTCATTTGAACAGCGATTTGATTTGAGTTTTCTTCCTCTTTCTCTCTCTCCCTCTCCTCCCCTGTCTGGTAGACTGGATATTTGTGCGAATACGTTTTTACGGTCGGATGATGTTCTCCCCCATCAAGTCCTGCTCCTCTTGCCGCTTCTCCTTTGCCGTCTCTCGATCTGACCTCCGCTCATCGCTCCTCCTTCTCGTCTTTCCTGTAAGGTCGTCGTGTTTATCGTGCTCCTCCTCGACGTCGGTCGTCATTGTAAGTGGATAACTTCTTTGGGGCTGCCGTTGTCGGTCTCGTTGCTGTAGACTTCAGGAAGTTGGTGGTACTGGTCCTCCTCGTCCTGCTCCACCCTCCTTCCTTTCCTCATGCTCTTGTCCCTGCTGTGGCTGCTGCCTCTCTTCGGCTATAGTGCAGTGTGCGTTAAACTTGGATAACAGGAATTGTGGGGAAGAGATTGTGGCCTTGTTGAAACGCAAGCAGAATAATAAAGCAAGCAAGAACAAACGTAAACACACGCGCGCGCGCGCACACACACACATACACACTAACACTAACACACTCACACACACACACACACACACACACACACACACACACACACACACACACACACACACACACGCATATACATATAGAGGCGCTCACACAGAAAATTAGTTTGAAAATGAATTCACGTTATCTCGCAGATTCTATATTACTACTTCTCCTTACTGATGTCCGAATCGTTGTTCAGAAAGAGACAAGATCGTGTCATGCTCCTCTCGGAAGAAACGCATTTGGCGGTGACTACCGTCATACTAATGAAAATTACTCAGAACTAAGATGTTCTTGTGTACTTCCGACAAGTTTTTTTAAATCCGTACTTATCATCATATGATTTTCTTTTAAAAATAAATTTTACGTATATGATACAGAATGAACTACTTTTTGGGGGGTACTTTTGCTCTCTTCCCCAGGGGAGGGTTTTGGACGATATAATGCTACCTTGCCATTTGTAATGGTCACGTAGCGAATGAGCCTCCAGCCCGCCTTTGGGAAGCCTCGGGTGGAGAGAAAGAAAAGCTGTAGAAGAGAGCTTGGCAAATGGGGGATGGAAAAGAGGGCGAAAATGGAGCGCACTTCGTTTTTGGTTTCTTCAGACCATCTGCCGTTCTGTCTCACGTGGTTTTCGTCACCAACAGCTCAACGCCTGACAGGCCGACATTTCAAGTGGTGTCTAAGGAAAGCATGGAAGAAATGGAAGCAAGACGAAGGAGGAGCAGGGAAATGGAAGCAAGACGAAGGAGGAGCAGGGAAAGGAGTGAAATGGATCGCCTTTGGAGGAGCGGAGAGGAAGTGTTCCATGCAGAAAATTCCCTGCTGCAGTTGGTCTGATTTGGAATCCGGCGTTTGGTACACGAGCTTGTGCAAAAACATGAGTGAACGTGTCTGCCTACTTGTCCGTGTGTGTGTGTGTGTGTGTGTGTGTGTGTGTGTGTGTGTGTGTGTGTGTGTGTGCGTGAGTGTGTGTGTGTGTGTATGTGTGCGTGAGTGTGTGTGTGTGTGTGTGTGTGTGTGTGTGTGTGTGTGTGTATCAGAACTTGGCCTGCGGTCCCACATGAGACGACAGTGCCATCATCTTCGCTGCGCGAAGGATTTCATTCTCTCTCATCTGCGTGGTGGGGGTGGGTGGTGGGTAGGGTGGGGGTGAATGTGTGCGGGTGTGTATGTGTATATAGAGAGAGTGAGTGTGTGTGTGTATATATATAGAGAGAGTGAGTGTGTGTGTGTGTGTGTGTGTGTGTGTGTGTGTGTGTGTGTGTGTGTGTGTGTGTGTGTGTGTGTGTGTGTGTGTGTGTGTGTGTGTGTGTAAAACTGTGCCCTTGTCTTTGCTGGCATTCGAATTTATGCCATTGTGATTCTGAATGGGTCGGGCAAACACGCTTTAAGTCTGCTTGCGTACTTGTTGCAGAGTTTGGGTAGAAGAACTTTCTAAATAGCACCGGCCTCTTAATCCAAGCTCTTAAAGCATTATTGCTGCTATTTCGAGACGCAGTTGCCACGACACAGTTTCACGTGGAAGGGAGACCGCATCTCGATACAGCGTGAGAGAGTTTCCAACAGCGCACTTCCGTGCAGAACCATTTCAATTAGCTGTCGTTTTGGGATGGCGCGTTTTTATTAAGAGGTAGTCCTTCTACCCGTCTCTGTAGTTCAGATGTGAGTGTCCAGGACTCGCATGCATACAAGAATACGGAGATGGCCAGCGTGTGCATGAGCCTGATCTTCGACGCGAGATATTTCTGTCTCGCCATATTGGCTTCAACTTTGCCAATGCTGCTGTTGTTTGTGCTATCCTGGACAGTATCTCTGATTTGGACCCTTCATCAGTCACAATAGATCCCAGGTATTTGAAGTTGTTCACAACTTCCAGTTTTTGGCCCTTCACTTTGATTTCCATTTTGAAGCCCCGAGGGTTGTTCGTCATCACCTTGGTCTTCTCGAAACTGATCTCCATGCCATATGCCTGAGAGGTCTTGTCTTGTCTTGAACCACAGAGACGGATACAAGCCCTGGAAATGAGACGTTACAGCAAGATTCTGAACATCTATATATATAAAACCCAAACGGTTTCGTGTCTGTGTATCTGTGTATCCATCCAGTCTATGCATTCGGCCGCCCGTGCACGGATCTCCGCGAAATTTGGCATGTTGCTCCCCCGTGACTTGATGGGGGTAGTCGTCGCGTTTTGGAAGGCGTACCTCCGACCGTTCCGGAGATATTCACTCTGGAACTTTTTAGTCATGGGACTGTTGAGGGCAAAGTAAGGCAACTCGGCTCCAACGTGTGCTTTGTGATGCACGAGGTTTTACGGGTCCGAGCTCAGCTCATCACGAGTTGATGTTTGGCATGTTTGGTGAATGTGACGTCATGATAAGGGGGGTGAGGGTGGAAAGTATCTACGCTACGGTTATTTAGGGGGGGGGTGAGGCTAAGGGGGGGGGGTGATGCCGGGGGGTGTGGTGAGACCGGGGGAGGGGGTGAGGCCAGGTGGTGGGTTGGGGGTGGGAAAGTAACTACGGTACGGTTATTTAGGGGGAGAGGGAAATGGAAAAGGTGGAGACGGGAAAAGATGGAGACGGGAAAAGGTGGAGACGGGTAAACAATCTAGTCTCATATAAAGACCATGTCACGAATGAGGAAGTCAGCAACAGGATCAGGAGAGCATTGGGACAGTACGAAGACCTGCTCTCAATCGTGAAAAGCAGAAAGCTGAAGTGGCATTGTCACGTGTCAAGAGGCAGTGGGCTGGCCAAGACCATCCTGCAAGGTACCGTACCAAGTGAGAGAAGGAGAGGCAGGCAGAGAAAGAGGTGGGAAGACAACATCAAAGAGTGGACAGGCTTGACCTTTACTGACTCACAGCGAGCCACAGAGGATAGAGATCGATGGAGGAAGATTGTCCGAAAGTCATCAGTGGTGCCTCAACAACCCATCTCAGAGTTAAGAGACTGACAGGACAGGACAGTCCTTCTAATAATTGAGACAGGAGTTTATCACAGCGCCCAGTCATACACGGCGCATTCTCCTGGAGCCATGGCGAGGGTGCGCCAAGACCACCTCAAAGAGGAGTCCAGGCAGGCGTCACCAGCGTCACTCCAAGCATCATGTCTTCGGTCAGCCTCTAGTCCAAGGTCCACAACGACGTCGAGCTTCACGCCATGGATGTGGTTGAACAGCTGAAGTGTCCCGAGTTGATGTGTAGTGAGTTCCTGTGAGAGGCTCAAGAGTTCCCAAAGATAGACAGAAGTGCTTCAATGCTGGTCGTACTCTAGTACGAGCGTATTCGACACTGAAAAACGCGTGCGTGCGTGCGTGCGCATGCGTGCGTGCGTGCGTGTGTGTGTGTGGCGCGAAAGAAACTGTCTCCGCCAGCCGCCTCCAAGACGTGCGTTTTCTTGCACGGTTTTTCTGTGGATGTCTGTTTTTTTGCGGCCATGCATGCTTCACTGTGCTCTCCGTCGCACCTGCCGGACACACAGGTGAACTTTTTCAACCTTGCCACTCCTTTTTTGAAGCGAAAATTGCATTTCAACGACTAATGACATCAATGCGGCTTGGGGGGAAGCTTGCCGTCACCAGAGCAGATCTGCTTCTATTCGCTGCAGTTTCAGTTCCCGTCTGGGGTAGGGAAAAACTTCCCTGCAGTAATTGCATTTTCTGTCAGTTTTTTTTTGCATGCGCTTAAATTTGGTGAGCTTTTTGAAAACTAACGAACTTGAAATTGGTGAAATTCCCTGGTCCAGTAGGTTTTGAATTCCTGGAACATGGTTTCCTGCCTTTCCCAAGACAAGCAAGGGAGTCAAAATGAAATTCTTGAAACGATTTTAATATGGCCGTCGCCTTTCTTTTTCAAAGGAGTTTAACACGTATGACACGATGAAGCCTAGTTCACACTCAGCAGAAAAGACAGAGAATGTACGTCTAAAAATCTGTGCTGACTCTAGTAAGACATTGTCTATTACTCTTCGATTTCGTTGGTATATTAACGGAATCGGCCTTTTTCGAGCGATTGTAACTGCTTTTACTGGTCTCTGGTTAAAAAATTTATTCAGGCAATATTGGTTCTCTTCATGTTAAAAACAAAGCAATTTTAAACATCACGCCGTGAGGAAGAATATTTTCCAAGCTACTACGAGACCCTCGATCATCTGATTGCGATACCAGGCGCCACGCTGCTGTCATGCAATACGATTGCACCAGCCTCTGTTGAATGTGTGTTCATTTGTGGAGAAGATGAAACACCCCCATGTTGTCAAGAGAGCTGAAACACCCTTCACGATCACTTGGCAGTCCCGTCGTAATGGCTACCAAATCGACTCGATGTATCACCACTTGGGCTTGATGACGTGTTTCGTCATGGTCACCCAACTGACGCATGACATCGCCGTCCTGACTGATTTCTGGAAGGCCTGCTTAGTGACTCGCCCTACAGGCCGGGGCACGTTCCCTTCCTGCCCAGACAGCCACTGGCGACACCAGGACTCAGTCACAGGGAGAAGGACGGAAGGAAACAGTCGTACTCCGCCCTGAAACGCACTGAGCAGTGCAGCGTCACAAGCACTTGGCACTGGTTGCACTAGTGCTCCACAGCTCTTAGGCACGGGCATCGCATGCTTCTCCCCCTTGTCTTCATTCCTCTTCATGTCTGCTCACTGGAGTGCATTAGGATATTCTCTCTCTCTCTCACTCTCTCTCTCTCTCTCTCTCTCTCTCTCTCTCTCTCTCTCTCTCTCCCTCTCCCTCTCTCTCCGTCTTCTTTCTCTCTGTCTTACTATGTCTTCTCTCTCTGTCTTCTATCTCTGTCTTTTCTGTCTTCTTTTTCTCTATGTCTCTGTGTGTCCAAGTTGCTATGAAAATGAAGAAGATGAAATACACTTTCTGTTCACATGTCCAACTTATGAAAACTTAAGGGTCAAATACCTGAATTTCTGCTTCGCGTTGTCTCTGCATAATGGATTAACTCTATGCTTAGCAAATGATGACACAAACATACATAGATCTGTGGGCACTTACTTATATTATGCATTTAACAGAGTCAAATAACCACGCAAATGAGAAAAGGCGATGAATGACGTGGATTCTGAGTTTTTTGTACCGGGCTGAAGACCTATACAATAAAGTTTTTCGTTCTCTCTCTCTCTCTCTCTCTCTCTCTCTCTCTCTCTCTCTCTCTCTCTCTCTCTCTCTCTCTCTCTCTCTCTCTCTCACACACACACACACACACACACACACACACACACACACACACACAAACACAAAAGAAACTAAACTGCGTAAGACGTCACAATGAATTACATACGAATATCGGAGAGTATTGGACAAGGTGTCCTTGACAGACACGCAGAAATCGCTTGGGGGAGAGGGTGGGAATGATACAGAGATAGACTGATAGATACAAAGCACACATGTAGAGCTGATGCAAGGAATAGGAAGGGATGGGATGGGGGAATGCAAAGTTTTCCGGCAAAATAGTTGAGAGAAAAATATGCGGAAGGGATAGACTCATAGGTACTCAGCGATAGGAGAGTAAGCTGGACATTTTTCAAATAGTGTCGGGATGAACAAATGGTATAGACGAGGAGAGGGGTGGGAGGTATTTATTTCTCTCTCTTGATTTAGAAAACCACTAAGAGACAACAAGGGTGGGTTACAGAAAGCGGAAGAGGCACATGGGGTTGGGGGGTGGGGTTGGAGGAGGTGGGGGCGTAGGGGGTAGAGCAGCTTCCAAGGTTAAGGCACGGAGATGCGGGAAGATGGAAATCTGGGGAGGTTTGGAAATTCACTGCAGGGGAGGGAAAGGCTCCGTCTCTTTGCATTTCAACTCTGATACGATGTTCGGGGCTGGCAGCTCATCATTCACGTACTGACAGCCGCTCTCTCACACAGCACCGCCCCCTGGTTGGGAGACAGGCTGGGATAGGGGTGCTCTGTGGTTTGGGGCTTGTAGGTCTGAGGAAACCCGGGTGGTAACGCTCAAAGAGTGAAAGAGAGAAGAGAGATTCAGAGAGACAGACGGACAGACTGAGGCAGGGGTGGGCAGGCACGCGCACACTAGCACCCACGCATACACACGCGCGCGCGCACACACACACACCCCACCACGCAAAACACACACACAGCACACACGCGAGTGCGCGCGCACAAACACACACAAACTCGCACCACACAAAACACACAGACACAAGCAACACGCACACACACACACACACACACACACACACACACACACACACACACACACACACACACACACACACACACACACTCACACATACACACGCACACACACACACACACACACACACACACACACACACAACACACACACGCGTATGTGTGTGGAGACGGATGCCTATGTCAATTCTAATCTGGCCTCAAAGCAGTTATAATGACAAATGTTCTACATAGGCTGAATACTTGAAACACAATTATCTGGATGAAGATGCAAAACTGATCATCTATAGAAGATTTTGAAGGATGTCCAGTCTATGTGCGGAAATTATATGCATTCTCACGTCTCGCAACGAAATAACGGTATAATACGATTGTGGGATTTCGGTCACACCCTTGGCTTGGGAGGAAAACACTACATTGGAGCGCAAGTAATGTTTATGTAGACTCTGTGAAGAAACTGCAGTGAGTAGGGCCAGCAGTTTTGTTCCGCATCTGTGCTTAATTTTCTAACTTACAAGCTACGGCAGGTCGTATCGATAGTAGGGACAGCTTGTAAGACCGATTCAACATTCGAGGAATAGGCGATGGGTAAAAAGGAGTAATCCCCCACCATTCCTGTGTGCTTCAAAAACATGAGTCAGAAATTCACGCCCCATATTACAGCGTGTGTCCGCGCCTTAAGTGACAATGATGCTTTCGTAATCCGGACAGCGTGGTTAACCTCGTTGTCTCTGTCGTCGTCATTGACATAATTATTGCTGTAGTCATCGGCATATGCGTTGCCGTCGTAATTGGCATCATCACCATCCTCCATTTCGCGTCGTTGAGTGGTCGTTAAGACTGCGAGCATGGAACTGAAAAAGATTTTTAAAAAGGCGTACGCTTACGCTGATGACTAACGAAAAGACGTTTCACATAATTATTATGAGAAGGTGTGCGTGTGTGTGTGTGTGTGTGTGTGTGTGTGTGTGTGTGTGAGAGAGAGAGAGAGAGAGAGAGAGAGAGAGAGAGAGAGAGAGAGAGAGAGAGAGAGAGAGAGAGAGAGAGGAGGGGGTGAATTCGAGGAGACCAGGTGATCGATCATGCAAATTTGGCGATGTTATCCTGGCTTGGCAGCTCCGTCACAAAGAAGTGTGGATACAAGGAAAATCCACCAGGGACCCTAGCCGGGGAGTTGCCGCCATTGCAAGTACTTTTCCCGCAACACCCACACTTATTTCCTCTGGCCTGGAGACACCTGCTCTCTGCTCAGAGACACCCTCCCTTCCCAAGCGCAGGTCTTCAGGCAGTTGTGCCTGCCATGCAGACCCGGTCGTGGTCCTACCTACTGTGCACGTGTCCCAGTGACCCTTGTCGTGGTCCTACCTACTGTGCACGTGTCCCAGTGACCCTTGCCGTGGTCCTACCTACTATGCACGTGTCCCAGTGACCTTTGTCGTGGTCCTACCTACTATGCACGTGTCCCAGTGACCCGTGTCGTGGTCCTATCTACTACTCACGTATCCCAGTGACCCATGTCGTGGTCCTATCTACTATGCATGTGTCCCAGTTATCCGTGGCGTGGTCCTACCTACTATGCACGTGTCCCAGTGACCCGTGTCGTGGTCCTATCTACTATGCACGTGTCCCAGTGACCCGTGTCGTGGTCCTATCTAATGTGCACGAGTCCTAGTGACCGTTGTCGTGGTCCTATCTACAATGCATGTGTCCCAGTTATCCGTGGCGTGGTCCTACCTACTATTCACGTGTCCCAGTGACCCGTGTCGTAATCCTACCTACTGTGCACGTGTCCCAGTGACCCTTCTCGTGGTCCTACCTACAATGCATGTGTCCCAGTGACCCGTGTCGTGGTCCTACCTACTATTCACGTGTCCCAGTGACCCGTGTCGTGGTCCTATCTACTATGCACGTGTCCCAGTGACCCGTGTCGTGGTCCTATCTACTATGCACGTGTCCCAGTGACCCTTGTCGTGGTCCTACCTACTATTCACGTGTCCCAGTGACCCTTGTCGTGGTCCTACCTACTATGCACCTGTCCCAGTGACCCGTGTCGTGGTCCTATCTACTATGCATGTGTCCCAGTGACCCTTGTCGTGGTCCTATCTACTGTGCACGTGTCCCAGTGACCCGTGTCGTGGTCCTACCTACTATTCACCTGTCCCAGTGACCCCTGTCGTGGTCCTATCTACTATTCACGTGTCCCAGTGACCCTTGTCGTGGTTCTATCTACTGTGCACGTGTCCCAGTGACCTTTGTCGTGGTCCTACCTACTATGCACGTGTCTCAGGGACCGATGTTGTTTTGAGGCATGGAGCATACTTCCATCGATGAGGTGTGCGCTGACTGGATATTTCACTCATTTCTGTTTATCATCTTTAACACCAAACCAACTTTTTCTTTGAAAATGAGGTCATCTTGTGTGGTTTACGATTTCCAGCAATATCTACATGTAAATCAAGCACCAGATGTCTTGTAAACCCGTTGACGTGGCGTGCAAGTGTGTACGTATGCGCGTGCGTGCTCGCTTGCGTGTACGTACGTGTGCGCGCATATAATTTTTCTTTGTTCACAATCATATCGCTCAGAAGAACATATTTTAAGTAACTTGTAAAAATATATTTCTAATCTTTTAATATGTCTGTGTCTTTACTTTCTTTGATATATTTTAATATATATTTGTCTCTGCATGCATTTTGCGTGACTCATTCACATCGTCGCTTACGCGTTTATATTTTGGCGAGGAACTAATTGCTTTGTTCCTGCATTCATAAGAAGATGTCAGCACAAACCTTGAATTCTATGCAAAGACTGATAATGGGAAACAAATACTCCAGCTGACATACATTCAGTTTTGAGCAAATCCTGCCATGAAATCAAATGTTGCGAGAGAGTTTATTCCAACAAGACACCCACCCAGTCTTCACTCGAGCACCCTTCTCTCTCGAACTGTCCCACGCTGCGTTGGGTATCATTTACTTGTAAATCATGTGGATTTAACAAAGTATTTCGTGTTATTAATGTATTTTTTAATGAAACTGTTTTGTTCGTGAAGACTGTCACTCCTGAATTATATTCTGGACTACACGAAGCATGCGCGGCAGGAGGTCGTGAGTGAGATCACTTTCGCATATCCCAGTGTAACGAAGAAGCCAGCTGTTGGAATAATTGTAACGTACAATTACGGACTGTACAGACGAATTACATTTGTCCCTGTTCACGTGCATTGATCTAAACTCGTGGTTGTCTTTACGTTCAACGCTGTCAGTTTTCCACACAAAGAAGACTCCCATGTATACCGCCGTGTGTGGCGCCATTAGTGGTTTGTGAGCCAGCTGTACGTTTAGCAAAGCCTCCGATAGCGAGCTCTTGGGTTACCCGGATGTTATCTCTCTATCTCCCAAACTGCACGAAGTTTACACGGGCAATGGGGATCCCATGTAAAGCAGTCAGAATATAATTCAAACATCGAAAACAAGTTAGAATGCTGTTCATTAGCATGCCTGCTTATTTCGGTCCGTTTCATCTATCTTTCTTGCAAACGAATTCCTACTTCTACTCCTCCTGCTCCTGCTCCGCCTCCTGCTCCTCCTCCTCCTCCTCCTCCTCCTCCTCCTCCTCCTCCTCCTCCTCCTCCTCCTCCTCCTCCTCCTCCTCCTCCTCCTCCTCCTCCTCTCTGGTGACATAACACGTTTAGATATCTCCAGTGGTGCAAGTATTTCCATGACAGGAACCGCCTTGCTTCCTGGCACTGCTGGCAACGTGAGCTCGTCAGACACTGCGAGTGTGAAGGGCGAGCACAGGATGTGCAGGTCGTGCAGGCACGGGCAGTCCGCTCGTGGTGACGTCGTGACCTGCGCGACTGCCCTGCACTGGCCATTGTTTGGAGTGCCTTGGGGAAGACTGCTGTGCTTTGTTTTGACTGGATGACCTGTCAGGTGCGCCTCGCGCCACTGCAGCCCCGTACGCCGCTGTGAGCGGAGGGAGACGAGGTCTGGAGAGGCGCCCAGCAAGGCAACAATCGCACTACAGTCGTGCTACATTCGCTCAAACAATCGCTCGCTTTGGCCACCATCGAGCGCTGCTGCCCTAGGAGTAGAAAGCCCTTCGATTTTCTCCCCATAAAAAACTCAGGGCTTGTAATTATCAAAGTGTATTGAAATTTTTCCCTTATTGATGTGACGGGGCGTATCTGGGAACTTAATGGCTGCTCTGGCTCGAGCTTCGTCGGCCCCGTCATTGTAGGCGCTGGTTTCCGAGGGCTCTTTCCAGAGGTGTCCTCGGTGCAGGAATTGACATTCAGAACTTGCAAACACAGGGCAAGATGCTCTCACCAATTAATTCCCGGTCGTGCCCGGACTCGGAGAAATCTTGGGACGATGGCTCGGGCCGATCGAAAGGAGCCGTTTGGAGCCGCGGGCTTGGCTTGTTCACAAAGCGAAGACAGCGGCCCGGAGTGTCGTGGATGCATGCAGATTGCAGCTTAGCCCCAGCCCTCACAAGCCTGGCGCTCGCACGCCCAGCTCGTGCCTTTGGTTGGCATCAATTCGTCACGCTCAGCCTGAGATCACAGCTTTGGCATCCCTTGTTTTCTGCAGGGCTCCCACTTGCTCTCACTGCACGCACGCTAGCAGACAGGCATTCAAAGACACTTGTATGTCGACGAGCGAGAAAGAGAGAAGCTGGCGACAAGTGAATTAGTGAAGTTTCTCAATGCGCCCAGAAATGAGCCATCTGCCGAGGCGATTGCAATTTAACTTTTGTGGACATCTATGTTTTAATCCCAAGCAAGGGTGGCTCTCACAACATGACATATTGGTGATGAACATGATTATAGTTAATGTTTCTTTGTTGTTTGTTTTAACAAGCAAAACGTTGTTTTAAGTGCCATGCGGGTACACTGATGTGTGCTTGTATGCAAACGCCACCACCATAAGCCACAGTCGAGAACATATAGACGACTTGGCAGTTTTTAACGTCAAAATGATTAGCTGGCTAGTTTCTTATTTTTAAAAGTTATCGATTTGTTGTGCAAATCAGATTTAAAAAAACAACAATAAGAACAACAAAGAAACGCGTGGAAGTATTCCTGCATAGAATCAACCTGTGAAGAATAGATAATGAAGTCCAGGCCGAAGTTTATGTATCTTCGTATTGCGAAATGTTCAGAGATATAACAAGAATCACGCTTCATGAAATATCACATGGCAAGTAACGTGAAGACTTCTCACCAAGTTGGAGAAAAGATACTACACGTTCGGACTGACCATCTGGCAGTTCGGGTGGCTAGCTGAATTCTTGGGGGGGGATCCGCTTTCTTATCAAATGCGAAATATTATACTCGTGTGAAAACGCACGTCGCGAAGTGATGTTGGATCCAGTAAAGCCGCAAGGCAGTGTTCTGTCAATGAAGCTGAACTGATGGATATTCACATTTGAAAAGATCCTTGTATTTATGGACATGTACGACGTAACCTCTGTAGTGGAAAAAGGGTCATCAAGTACAAATCTAAGGTCTCGGATGTTACCCATGACACCTTGCAGTCATCAGTGACAAGTTAGTGTAGCTCTCCGAGGTGGATGAATGCGTAACGCGTTTCAAGATTTACGTGTTGTCAGACTCTTGCGGGTGTCCTTGTCATTAGATCGGCAGTATGCTTGCGTCCCTTTGGGAAAGGAGCCCAAATGTGGAGTATCTGTTCAAAACAAACTTGATGACTTGTCCAAATGCCAAGTTACGTAATTTTTATCAGATGCTACGAAATGTCGGCACGAAACCTTTGGGCAGTTGTGCTCACGGCGCTGGTTGTTTTAGTCTTCAAAAGCTATGCGAGATGTCGCTGGACGTTAATGACGCAAATTGGGCGCGAACACAAGACGCCTGACCAGGGAGAAGAGTGTTGAACTCGACGCTGGGAAAAGGTCAAGTGGCCTACTTCGCCCCAGCTTTTAAGCTGACATCCTCCTCTGCTCCTCCCCTCTCCTCCTCTTTCCTCCCGGCCCCCTCACACCTCTGTCCCCTGCAGGATCAGTACAGTAGCTCCTCCCCCGTCCTCTGTCGTGAAGATGTCCTTGCGTCTTCAGCAAGCATGTCCAGATGTGAAGAGTGGGCGGTAAGAGTGTCCAGAAATGGTTTCAGCAAGAAGACTTGTGCAGTGGCATGGCTGACACCCACAGGCTGCGCAAGAAGTTTTGAGAAGGTGACTCTCCTATGCTTCCTTCTATTCTGAGATGGTATGTAAGATTGTGGCTTTCTGGCATACCTTGGGATGATAATCAATAATTAAAAAACACTAAAAACTGAAGACATATCGCACGTTACCAACTAAATGGAGTGCAAGTTATATTTGTGTAGGCTCTGTGAAGACAGTGTACAGTAGCGCCTGCAGTTTTGTTCCGAACTCTTTGTACAACAGTTTTGAAATGTAGCAAGCTACGGCTGCTGCCTGCACGCTGGCTGCACTGGACGGGGTCGAGGGGGCAGTTGGGGCATGGGGACAGACATTGCCACTGGCACCCAGACCCTCATCATCTCCCGTAGTCGCTCTCCTCACGCCCGATGCACTTTCCTGGCTGCCCAGCTGCGTCCTGTGGAGCCTGGGGGTGGGGCCGGGGCTGGCAGCTGCCTATTTCCACACACCCCTGGGGTCTCCTCTATCACAAGAGCTCTCTCGTGCAACGCCTTTGCACGGACAGGACGAGAGTCGCAGAAGACGTTTCGAACATGTCCACAACTGTACTCCAGGGTTATGCCAACGTTTCTCTGTTTCTGTCTTGACTTTTGTGCCGT
>JAWQFJ010007646.1:42500-57500 GCA_034096865.1 Theodoxus fluviatilis
TGTGTGTGTGTGTACGTGTGTGTGTCTGTGTGTGTGTGTGTGTGTGTACGTGCGTGGGTCTGGGTGTGTGTGTTTGTGTGTGTGTGCGCGCACGCGCGCGTGTGTGTGAGTGTGTGTGCACGTGCGTGTGTGTGTGTGCGTGTGTGTGTGTGCGTGTGTGTGTGTGTGTGTGTGTTTGCATGTTTCCTTCATGCCCGTATGGCTGTTGTTCGGTCAATCTGCCTGGTGTAGTTTGTTCTCATGGCTTTGCATACACCTGGATAGCTCTTCTCGGAACACTTGCCACATTGAAAAGCAAATTTTATAATCTCATACACAGGTGTTGACAACAACGTATGTATAGGAATGAGTGTTGGAGTTGTCTGTTCGTATACAGGGTGACTAACAGCTTCCAATAGATGGTTGTCCCATGCAGAGCTGACTCAAGACGTACTGCAGACATGCCGACTCTTCATGAACTGGTTTTTTCTCGTTGCTACCTCCTCCTCCGCTGAATTTTCTTTCTGTCCCTGCACACTGTGACCGTTGGTTTTCTATGCATTTTCCTGGGCCTTCAGTGCGTGGTTTCTGTGCACATAGAACACCACGACGAATGTCCTGTCCAAGTCGTTGGTTTCAAAGAGCGGCGTGAACGACACGCGTGGTTTTAATAAGATGTGGGTGTCAGCCACCTGACAACTATACTACTCTGCTGTCTGGCAGACCATTAAATTCCCTCACGCATTTTATCAGACTGAAATTTCCTCGTTTTATTAATCTTTGCTTGTAAGCTTGTAAAAAAAAGGGAATTATTTGTCAACGACAAGAGAGGGAAATACACCGAGGAATCAGCTTCCAACCACAGTGTGATAAGTTTATTTTAGAAAAATGATAGTTTTCCTCCAAAATGTAAAGGAAATTGAATACTCCACGTTAAGCATACGTTATTGAAGACTGTCTACATGGGGAAAATATGAGAGAGAGAGAGAGAGAGAGAGAGAGAGAGAGAGAGAGAGAGAGAGAGAGAGAGAGAGAGAGAGATTCGACAAAAACGAAAACATGGACTACTTGCAATTATATAAACCCAAACACACACACACACACACACACACACACACACACACACACACACACACACACACACACACACACACACACACACACACACACTCACAGAGAAGGGTGGTTGTTTCATTCAAGAGGCCTCCTCCACTCTTCCATGCACACGCTAGGGAGACAGACAGGTGCTGGTCGTGTTGCCTGGTCCCTGTACCTACCTGTCTGGCAGCCAGACTGTGACGGACAGGTCTGTTTCGTGACGTCACTCGCGTTCCCGCCCCTCTTGCTCCTCCCTCCCGGAGTTGGGGGGCCGACCATCTACACTTCCCTTGCGCGTGTGCACCTGTCACGTTTTCTGAAGGGGCACGCGCGGGGTGGTCGGCGGACGGTGCAGGGAAAAAACATAGCCCCCCCCCTTGACATAATAGTCGGCGCACGGTGCCGGGAAAAACATAGCCCCCTTGACATAATAGTTGCTGCGCGGCTCGGATTTCCACGAAGATGTGATATAATTTTTATGTCGGCTGCCGGTAATTCGTGCTTGGAAACTTGACGGAGGTGTAGAAAACCCCTCTCTTTCTTGTCACCTCGCTGGGGATGCCTCACCGTGAGGGCGCTTTCTTTTGCACGTGTTGGTTCTTGTCCTTATTGTGTTTTCTCAGGTGCCTAGGTAGCCTCTCTGATTCGCCAAGCACGAAACGGAAACAAGCTGTCTTACTGTCTTCTTGCAGCACAAAGCCTGGTCGCTCCATCGTCACTCCGCGGAAACTCCTACTGCCTTGTTCAAACTCTCACAAGTTTCCCCAAAATCTAAAGCAAACAGAAGTATATCAAGGCCGAGTCGGATTTGGAGGGTGTTCAAATAAGCAAGGGGAATTTGTGACAATAATTCTCCAAATTCCATCGAAAGAATGAAGTCTTGTTTATTGAAGATCTGTGATTTTCTTAGAAAAGTTAGCCATGTGTTGGATATGAATTAGATGAACAATTTCCCTCAAAAATGTGGAATATTTTAGAATGCAGATAGCATCTGATTAACCCCATCTTGTTTGCAAACCGGTAATTCCCTCCTCCTATTCCCCCTGAGTTTGGAGTGAAAATAGACCCACCACAACTCCCCACATGGGAATAACTAATATAATCGAGACATGACTTGCTCTTATTCTAACATTCTCTAGTGCTTTTCATGGTCAGTGGCCTTACATACACATCATACACAAGCTGATAGGCTGTAAAACCTCATCACTCCAACCCAATCCAATCAAATTCTTTCTCTCTCTATCTCGCCCACAGCTCTTACCCACAACTCTCACCCTGTTCTCTCATCCCCAATCTTCTCTCTCTCTCTCTTTCTCTCTCTCTCTCTCTCTCTTTCTCTCTCTCTCTCTCTCTCTCTCTCTCACACACACACACACACACACACACACAAACACAAACACACGCACACACACACACATATACACACACACACACACACACGAACACACATACGAACACGCACGCTGCCATGTGCTTGCGCCAACTCTCCACAAGGACTTGTTGGATGACACTGATGTACGTGTATCATCGCCCTAGTTCTTGGCTGACAGCGGCTATTTTTTCTTTTCTACCCGGCATCCTCCAGGTCTACCATTCTCCTCCCACTCCTTCCCGCTCTCTCATTCCCCCCACTCACCTACCCCCCTCCCGCTCCCCCCCCCCCTGCCCCCCACCCACCCCCACCCCTTCCCCATTCAATCTCCCCACGATTCCCCAATTCTTTCTCCTCTCAGCACGCGTCCGAAAACTCGGATCTCTTCCACCCGACTTGTCAACCCACCACGGGTGGCTTCAAAGACCACCTCTCTCTCTTTGCTTTTCTCTGTCTTCCCTGCTATCCCCCCCCCCGCCCCCCCCCCCCCCCCCCCCCCTCCCTTTTACTCCTCCTTTCTCATTGTCCTTATCACTGAGAGAACCGCGGAATCTCTTGCGAGGCGTCTCGGTCATGAATCTGGATTTCTATGGAAGTCTTTGCCAGAGCGATCAAGCCCGTTTCCTGGTCTTGGAGCTCTGCAGCTTCGCTACACCGAATTTCCTGTCGCTCTTGGATGGGCGTGTGTTGGCAGGACGTGCCCAGGGAGGGAGGGAGGGGAGAGAGAGAGAGAGAGAGAGAGAGAGAGAGAGAGAGAGAGAGAGAGAGAGAGAGAGAGAGAGAGAGAGAGAGAGAGAGAGAGACAGAGACAGAGAGAGAGAGAGAGACAGAGAGAGAGAGAGAGAGATGTGTCAAGTTGAGATGAATGGAAAGTATCTTCACTGGGGTATTGTGCCAGATAGTGCAAACAATGGTGTGTGCCTAGATTTAGCCCAAGCGAAATCGATACAAGACCATCTGTGTTTTACATGTGGAAGACACAAAGCACACATAACGAGTCAACTGCCAAATTGCATTATACATAGACCCGATTCGAAAAGAATCCCCGTGCACGGATTTAAGTTTTTCCATTTTTATCTTCCACCCCACCTCTCTTTTTTCCCGATGCCCTGCCTCTTATCATTCACGCACCGCCCTCTATCCCCTCTCTTTCCTGCACCCTATCCGTATCAGCTTGGGCTGGTTTAGAGTACAGGAAACAGCCTGATCACTCGACCTATGTGTTTATTTACCCTACAACCGCAAGCAATCAGCGCTGTTTTTGCATGTGATCAAAGGGCCGCTTCCTATTTTCTCATGTGGAGACAACTCTGCCTGGTATTTGGCCAGCCACATGAAGGGGACCGGATGTGATGTAAGCGGTGACCGCTGGCAGCGCCCCTAGGGGCAGCTCTGCTTCCGATTCCTGAAGAGATTCCACCGGTCAGCGGCGGCCTGCCAGGAGCTGTCTGGTCTTTGCTGCCTCTTGCCAAAAACTTACAGTCAGCAAGCAGCGTGTTGCACGAGTCAAATACGTATTAGGACACTTTCACTGGCGTACCTTTGAAGACTAAAAATGGCATGTGTGTCGTCCTTGCATGAGGAAAGAGAGAGAGAGAGAGAGATATATATATATAGAGAGATATATATATAGAGAGAGAGAGAGAACACAGGGACATATGCATATGAGGAGAATGTAAAATAACCAATAATGGGAGTTGTAAGTGTATCGACGAAAAAAAAAAGAGAAGGGGGAAGGTGGAGGTACGAAAAGAGACGCACAGAAAGTAAATGTAAGGAGACGAAAAGTAGCCAAAGAAGTGCTGTAGATGCAAAATTCCAATGGAAAGGTCAGTGTGTATGTGTCGATGATACGTATGGGATATTCCTCCATCCCCGCAGTCATTTGTTTTCCACGCTTTCCAAAAACTATCTTGTTCCTTCTGCCTGCGTCGTCATTGCCGTCTCTGCTTCTCCACTAAAACTTGCTTTTTCTGCTGTCCTCTTCCTCAGTCCGCACACCACTCTCGTACCTAATCCCATTCTCGCCTTTAGTAATGTCTCTCTGGTTAATTCATTCTCTTCCTAGCTTCGCGTAAAAGGGCTCATCCATAATCCAAGTACCTATTCTTGAACGATGTTTATGATCTCGTGTCCTGTTGAGGCGTTGAATTCTCTGCATTGTTGCATATATAGCTCATCTTCCCCCCATGCTATGTAGCTACTATCTTGTCCGTAAGTGTCATGCGCGCTTTTTGGAACTGAAACGACTAAGTTTTTTATATTAAAAAACACACACTGTTTTCTGTTTACGTGGATACAGGCAGAGAAATACACACACCCGTTTAAATATGTGCATACAAACACGTGCTTTATCGGGTGATGTGTAGATGCGGTGAAGTTCATAATCGATCCGCAGGTTATGAAGTCGAACTCTCCAAACTTCAATTTGCAGGCAAAACTTCCTAAGTTACATAGTAGAAACCTTTCACTCAGAGACGCCATCCCGTCCCTCTCCACTCCACTTCCCTCCCAACCATCCCCAATCCACCCCCAACCTATTTCCAAACACCCTCAATCCACCCCAATGTATCCCCAATCCACCCCCAATCCCCACTTCCCCACCGAGCCCTTTTTGCCGCCCCACCCCCCACCCCCTGCCATTCGTCTCTCCCTCCTTTCAGTGACGTCAGAGGAGGGGCCGTAAAGCGCCACAGTTGGTTTGCCACAGCGACTGCGTGCTGCGCCGAGCCGGGAGGACGGTGTCCTTGTCTCTGCACAGTTGCAAATTTGCTTTTCAGACCTGATGGAAAACGTGCCACGCTCCGCCGCTCCTGGACGCGGGCCCAGTTGGCGCTGTGTGGGTGAGCGTCCCCGTGGTGGAGAGCGCCACCGCTCTGCTCTGCTCTGCTCTGCTCCCGTGTGTCCATTTGTCATTTCCATTGCGCCGTTTTCTGGATTGTATCGCGTGAAGCGCGATGAACAGCATACGTAATTAATGCGAGTCCTTTCATTAAGGCTCTTGCTCCACGCTGTGTGTTTGTGGGGAGGTAGACGAGGTGATGATGGAGTGGAAGACTGGGAGAAACCCACTCATGAAAAGGGACAGTGATGCGAAGGAATCGGTTCAGCCTAAACCGTCCGTAGTTAACTTTTCCCCGCAGACCTGAAGGTTTTAGCCGTCTCGACAATGTCTGAACTACTTCTGCATTCGGCAGCACGCTTTATCGAATCACACCTGAAGGAAACCAGCACGGACTTCGCCGAGAGCATAAAGGAAACAATCCGTCTTTTCTTACGGAACTTTCGGCTAATCTCAAACCGTGAGCAGGAATGAGGAAGAGCGTAAGGGAGCCGAAGCAGAAGTCGATGCAGAGCAGCAGCTCAGAAAGAGGTAAAGAGGACCTGCTACCCTGGTATTCGGAATCCACCCCGAAATAACACCGCCCACATGCCTTGCCTCAATCTTGCATCAATCTTGCACCAACCTGTCCGTCCCCTTTTACCATTCTTGTCTTCTGCTTCGTCTGTCTAAATACGTACCCAATTCGCACAACATAGACGTACCTCCTCCATCCCCATCTCTCCCTCTTTCTCAACCCCGCCCTCATTTAACCCCACAAACCTTACTCAAAGCCACATTCTCCAAACCTCAACCACTTCTACCCCCACCCGCCACCCCCCCATCCTTCCTCCATCCTCCAATCTTATCTCTGTCTCTCTTCCTGCCTCCTCCCAGGGCCAAGCCCAAAGCCAAGGCTCGTGGCCTTGCCCAGTTATGGATGTGATGTGTCGGAGGGGAGTGGAGGGCGCCTGGGATTTACGTGGGGCCGGGGCTGCCGGAGCCTTGTTTGGCCGACAGTTGCCATTGTGGCGTGCAGGCCTCCTGCTTTATTGCAGGCTTTCCCTCATTACACCCCCAGCCTGCCCGTAGCCCGCCCTAGACCCTCGATAGCCGCGCATGGCCGCTGTCGCCTGTGGAGCAAGTTAACCCCATGATAACCTCTGTACGCCCTGGAGTTCGTCTGAATGGGGACTTGTGGCACACCTGCCCTGACTCTGGCGGTGCTAGCGTTCTCAAACGCGACTCAGAGAGGAAGAACTTCTTGCAAGTTCCTTTGCACCAGTGCGATTCTTGTATGTTCCATTTTCGCAACTTGGGTTAAATGCTGTGTGTCTGTGTGTGTGTGTGTGTGTGTGTGTGTGTGCGTGCGTGTGTGTGTGTGTGTGTGTGTGTGTGTGTGTGTCTGTGTCTGTGTGTCCTTTTTGACTCACATGCGAAGCAAAAGTGAGTCTATGTACTGAGCCGTTTCGTCCGTCCGTCCGTCCGTCCGTCCGTCCGTCCGTCCGGGCGTAAAAAACTTAAACGTTGGATTTTTCTCGGAGACTATTAAGTCTATCAACACCAAATGTGGCATGATGGTGTATGATGACAAGACCTCAAAAAACATACATAGTGACTTGACCTTGCTTCAAGGTCAAGGTCACAGGAGCCATAAATGTGGTCTCAAAAACAGTCATTTTTCACATTTTCCCAATTTTCTCCCACGTTATTGACAATGGCGACCTTAGCTACAAGTGCTATATAGGTAAAAGCAAGCCCTATCTTTTGATACCAGTTTGGTTGACCTTGCTTCAAGGTCAAGGTCACAGGAGCTCTTCAAAGAAGTTGGATTGTATACCTATTTTGAAGTGACCTTGACCCTGAACTATGGAAGATAACTGTTTCAAACTTAATAATTATGTGGGGCACATGTTATACTTTCATCATGAGACACATTTGGTCACATATCATCAAGGCCAAGGTCACTTTGACCCTTATGAAATGTGACCAAAATGGGGTAGTGAACCACTAAAAGTGACTATATCTCATGGTAGAAAGTGCCAATAAGCACCATTGTGCTTCCTATGTCTTGAATTAACAGCTTTGTGTTGCCTGACCTTGGATGACCTTGACCTTGGGTCAAGGTCACATGTATTTTGGTAGGAAAAATGTGTAAAGCATTTCTTTGTGTATGATGTCATTGGTAGGTTTAGTTGTTTGACCTTGACCTTGAAGGTCACCTGAAGGTCAAGGTCATATAAAGGTCAAGGTCAAGCATGTGAGTCGTATGGGCTTTGCCCTTTTTGTTATATTTTTGTTGTTGGTTGAGATCAATCCCCGCTTGTAGTTACAGTGTTGAGCGGATTTTTTTAATAAAGGCAATGCAAACCGCATGGGTTTGTAAAATCCCAGCTCCCCTTGAATCAGACTGTGCGCTCACTGCAGTGCCTATGAGAGCGATTGCATCGGTTCCGGGGAGTCCTACAAGAATCTGAGAAAACAGAACAATAAATGTCTTTGATAATGCAAAAGCGTCTTTAGTTAATGATACTACTTATGAAAAGATATGTGACCTATTCGCCTATTAAACACTTATTTCAAGGCGGCCGTCTGTCGATCTAACAGTGATTTCGCCCGAGCATCTAAGCTCTTAATCATGAAATAACGCATGAATTCACTATTCCGCATGTTACTGGCCAAATGATCATTTAATTGCCAGTCTAGATGCCTGTACTGGAAATGGCCCAGACAACTTTCCAAATAAAGTATTAAAAAGCACGAAGTATAAAGTTAATGCTAATAGACATCCCTCATTTTGAAAACAAATAAAATAAAGCCATTTAATAAAGTTTGCCTGTCGTGAAGGCATGGCAAATTATCGACCAGTAAAGTTCGACATTTCCGCTCTTGGGGTAAAAGTGGTTTCTGATATTCTGAGTGTATGCATTTCTTGATGACTTGAAAAACTGTCACCGTGTAAATTCTGATTTATAAGCAGATGACTGAACCCTTCAGTGGGCAAATCTGACATGGAACTGGTGAGCAAATTGCGTACACACTTAGAAGTAACGGCTTTCTGAAGCAAAAATAAATGAAAAAGGTATGAAGCAATCAGTAAGCACAATCATGCTCAGCTAAAGCTAAGAGAAGAACTCAAACTTACAAATGAAAATCGGTACCACCAAATTAGACGGAGTTAAAATAACATGCTTAGAAATCCATGGAAATGATCAGTTGTCTTGGCAAATCACATTTTTCCTCTTAACCCCACTTGTTTATTTTCCGAAGGGGAAGATCTACCCACAGGAGAAAGGCCTCTTCCGCAATTCATACAACTTGCCCAAAGTTAATTACAGTACAGTGTTTTCTAAGACTAAAAAGAATAACCAGAAATTCCGTTGCTCCCCGTGCGCATAATTCTGCACTTAGGTTCAATTCCGATTAGCAAGTTTAATTCCTGCAGCGAGTAGGAATACACATCGTTTACGGACACAATAAATCTGCGATAGCGCACTGTTGTTTCATCAAATGCATTCCCTCGATCTCATAGAAATGAAAACTGATATCTTCCGCCAGCAGAAAAAAAACAATACAGTAAAAAAAAGTAAAAAAAGTATGAAGATATTTTGTCGCCTTAGCTTGAAACATCCTTTCTTCAAGTGCATTTTTCTTTGGTCTAATTTTTCACTTGATATAAAAATGTTTGTAGTTATTTCTATTCTTTATTTAAAAACAATTCAAGTGCCTAAATAATTCTAGTAACTTGGTATTGATGAAAAAGGAGAGAGAGAGAGAGAGAGAGAGAGAGAGAGAGAGAGAGAGAGAGAGAGAGAGCAGCAGAAAGGAGGAGGGGGGATTATGGTAATGATGATGATGATGATGATGATGATGATGATGATGATTATGATGATGATGATGATGATGATAAAAATAATAATAATAATAATAATAATAATAATAATAATAATAATAATAATAATAATAATAATAATAATAATAATAATAATAATAATAATAATAATAATAATAATAATGACAATCCTGTTTGAAAGACGGTACTGTTCGTTTGACATGGCCTCACGCATCTCGGTGCAGTGCGTAGTTTCCCGATAAACACGATCGCCCCTCCAAGCCATCTACTTGTATCGGTAAAAGAGGAGCGCCTTACTCGCCTGGAGCCATTTAACCCAATGACTGCGTGAAAGACTGAATTTTCTCAGCACTCCCCACTGCACCACCCTGGCTTGAATGTGCTCTTTCAGACCCCACGCGAATGAAATGAACGAGAGAGACTCCCTCTCTCCCTCCGGCCTTTGCTGCAGGATTCTGAGTCTTCCAGTCCAGTGACTGTCACGCCATTTCCTTTGAGAGGTATTTGGGCGGGAACGAAGGTGAGAGGTAGTGACGGGCGGAGGCGGAGGACGGAGATAGGGTGGACATTAGGTGGGCAGAGATTTGTCCATGAGCAAATGGACGGTTGACCGCCCTTGCTACCCTGGCACAGAGAGCAGGCAGGCGTGGAATTGGCCACTGTGACCCCGGGGCTGGACCTCGTCATGCAAGCCTGAGAAGCTCTCATACTTCATTCCCTGTGTGTCTGCCTGCCTTGTCACTCCCACTCCGTCACCTCTCTCTCTCTCTCTTTCTCTCTCTCTCTTTCTCTCTCTCTTTCTCTCTCCCTCTCTTTCTCTCTCTCTCTCTCTCTCTCTCTCTCTCTCTCTCTCTCTCTCTCTTCCCTTCCCCCCCCCCCCCCCCTCATCTTTGGATGATTATTTATTACGCTTCAAACAGGCCACTTTAAAGGGAGTTACTGTGTGTGTGTGTGTGTGTGTGTGTGTGTGTGTGTGTGTGTGTGTGTGTGTGTGTGTGTGTGTGTGTGTGTGTGTGCGTGCGTGCACGCGCGGGTGCGCGCGCATATAATTTCATTCCTCTACTCTGTCTTCTACCCTGACCATTTGTTATTTCCACAAATGCATTATCCTTTTAACTCCTCGGCCTTTCTCCTTTTCTTTTATCCATTATGACCGCGTTTTATCGCGAAGCTCCATGAGGCATAACCTTTCACTCTTGATGCCCTCGCTGGATTTAATGGGTATAGAACTGGGCGCTGCCCACACAGCCACCTCTGTAGACTGGGACGTCAGCACTGAGGGCCAATTGCTGCTGACGTGGTGAAGGGCCGTATGAGCTCACCTCACCCAAACCTCCTGTGTCTCTCCAGTGCCTGGCCCCTTGCGGTAAACCACACCAGAACTCATCGCCAGCACAGGATGCAAGGTGTTGATTGCGGAGCAGAGCCCGGAACTCCACAGTGCGCACAATCCCTTCCCCATCATAAACCTCCCAAGTTCGACGGCTGTTCACTAGATTAGACTAGATCCCTAGGTGGCATAAGCCGTCTACTCTTACAATCGGTCCCAATATACAAGCGTTCAATTACTTCCTTTTTTCCACTGCCACCGTTGTAGCGACACCACTGAATGGGAGCTATCTAGTGGAGGTGTTACCAGGATCTGGCGGTGACTCGATGCTTCCTTTCCAATCGCCAATGGAACAATCACCTGAACCTAATCCTCCTCACAGCGATCCTGACAGCCCGCGCAGCACGGGGGATGGGTTGGACTGCGAGAGGTGTCACAGCTGCTGTACTGCTCCTCTAGAATTGGAGCCTTACAGAATCGTGCTGGCCGTGCGCTTACAAAGGCACGGGTCATTATGTGATTGATCATTGTCAGGATGGTAATTTTCTCGACACTGCGCAGTGGAAACCTTATACTGCACGCTTTATCTCTGTCCGGCCCAGGCTGCCCCCAGCTTCCCCCATCCCATTTTGCTCACGGCTACATGCAGAGATGCGGATTGCCTCTCTCAACACGTTGTGCTGTTTGGTTGGCAGAAATAGAGGCGCGTTACTGAATGGCTCGCAGAGCATGGAGGACGAGAAAAGCGTGCCAAGCCATGCTCAGTCCACTGCATCGACTGATGCCCTCCCAGTGGTCCATCATCGTCCGCCTGTGAAAGACGGATAGCGTTGAAGTCTGCATGAGACATAGAAATAGAGACGCTTATGTCGCCACCTTCCCTGTGCAGTCAGAGTGAGACGCCAGTCGCTGAAGCAGTCGTCTATCACGCCTCGATGTGCACGTGCTCTCTATCACCTTGTCCTATCTCGTGATTCTCGTGCGCAGTGATGACTGCCGGATGCGAGGTCGGAGGTCAGCTCGCACACGCGGTTGGTGCAGGAGACCTTGTTGACGTAAGGGAGGAAGTTCTGTATTGTTTCCTGCTGAAAGAGATAAATGCCTCCGAGACTGAGAGAGCCCTAGCGGGCATGCACGCATTGTTCGTGCTGGTTTGGGAGCCTGTTTTGACGTGACTGCGATGGCCTCTCTGATCCGCTTGTTTGTGTTATATTCCCCGGTCTCGGTTTTTAGAGGTTGTTGTTGAAGAAAGCGGATTTCAACCAAGTTTGTCAAACATCAACCCTTATTTGTCACTCCATCGAATATGACATTGCAGCGCCGGATGATAAATGTTCATGCCGCGAAAATAGAAGTGGATGATGACATGTTTATTCATCTTTACTGATGTCTGTCAATTTGCAATTCCCGGACCTCTCCCCTTTACTCCCTTGTTGCTTTCCACGCTCTTCCTTTAGAATAGTGCGATACAAATGTATAGAACCTGGAATGCAGTCATTAAAGGGGGGGGGGGGGGGGGGGGGGAAGAAGTATTCATGTACTGATCGCGTCGGGTTGTAACAGCAAACTTGAATACAGTGGGTTTCTAGGAAACGTTAGCCATTAATTCCAAATGTCGTCCTCGTATATCCCTACACGCTACATCCTCGTTCGTTCCCATGTCCTGCAAGTAGACATACACAGCTACTAACAGCTGGACGAGCACCTTACATTGCAGGAGCGACAGAGGGAACCAAACAAAAACTCGTCACACCTGACCGATTTGTTTGCCAAGTCGACATTGACGGCCATACATTCTGGGGAGTGGAGAAGGAAATTTGCAGGGAAATCCCCGGGCAGTCGGGGCTTGCCAATGAGGAGGCCTGATGTGTCCTGGCGAATCGCGTGACTTGTGACGTGAGCACGCGTGACTTGTGACGATAGCACGCGAGACTTGGCCGCTGTGCAGACCAAGAATGGGGACGGGAGACAATGCAGTGTGGGTAGGGATGGCGCTGTATACTAGGAAGGAGCCGGTGTCACGATGACCAGGTTGCTCACCTGCACTGTGCTGCAATACCAGTCTTCGGTAGCAGGAAAAGTACAACAAATGATGGGTGTTCTCGGCCCCGCCCCCCCCCCCCTCTCCCCCCCCCCCCCCCCCCGGTGGAAGGGGATATATTTTTTAACACTTCCTCGTCGCCTATTCTTGCCTCCGGTGGCTTTTCTAATGCAGCAGCTGTGGATGTTTTGTTGATTTACGCTTACTGGGTGTCCTTATGTTTTCAGAAACAGGATTCTCAGGCGCCGCAACGGCGTATGTACTTTTAGAGTGGAAATTCGGCACTCCAGTACGAGTTCAGTGAGAGGCGTCTGTTTGGGAAAAGAGTTGTTTTGGTGGTGACGATGTTGGTTATCGTTGTGATAGTGGTGATGTACTAAAACAAGAAAAGTATCGTCCTACTAGATATCATTATCTTCTTTCAGAAATACTCGTATCAATTGAAGGACGTTGTGAGTGTTACTGAGTTCCCTAGAGCGTTTCTTAATTATCCAGTGTACTGGAACAAGCTATGCAAACATTTTCATTTGACCAAGAAAATTTTGCTCACCTGCTCATGTATCCACAGAGACTTCTCAACAGACTAGAACATTATTTTTACAGATTTTATTTTGACTCTCATTACTGTGTCAGACTGGGCGGCCTTCTCGTTCTCCTTGTAAGAGCCGATACATGCAACGCCGCTCGACAGCAAATCCGCGTGACGGCGTCGCGGTCAGTTTGGAGACGACCCCTGCTGTCTGTAAGCCCTGGCGGCGCCGCCGCCAATATTTCAGTCCTGGGACGGGGGCGTCACATAGCGGGGTCGGCTCCCAGATCTCTGAGGGCTGGGCGGGGTGGCCGGAGGGGGGAGCGAGGAGGGGGCGAGGGACATAATCTAGCAACTCTGGCGGAGGGCCCGTCCCCTCTGTTGACACGGCGATAAAAATGGAATGATTCCTGGAGGACGTGGCAGGTGCAGGGTCGTCTCAAAATCTGCCATAGCTGCTGCTGCTGCTGCCTCTGCATAGGCTAGTGCTGTTCGCGAGTGCGAAATGGAGCCAGCATTAGTTTATACAGGAGTGATGAAGACAGACTGTGCGAAGTCGGTGTGAGTTTAATGATTACGATGATAGAAGGTTTCTTCTTTTTTTCCATTCCATATACATGAACGTGTTGTCTTGGGAATGTTCTCTCCCTAGGCACCGAAGTGCTGTCCAAAATGCGATGAACAACGTCGGTCCCTATCAAGGATTGTTCTCCGATCGCCGGAGGACGAATCGGGAGCAGGCCTACTGACCACCTGACTTGGCCGCAGTCTATGTGTATATGATGTTGTAACAGACTGTTTAGCTGTGACAGTGGAAATGTGGAGATGCACATGAATGGTGGCTGGATGGACGGATGGATGGACGGACGGATGGATGGATGGATGAAGTTGTACTATATATTAACCTTTAAAGACTAATGACTACCCAGACCAGTGCCGTTAGTTCGAGTATGAGCTGATCATATTTCCTCAGTCATTCACCATTCATGAATCTGTTGCAGAGATTCTATGGGTCCACCTACAGGTTGGACACGTGTATGATAGCACAATCTGTGCGGAATAAAATATTAAAAAAAGAAAAGGCGATGTTTTGTGCCGGAGCTTATTCCACGGAACTAGGAATAAACTTAGAGTAGAACGGGAATTTCTTTCTAAAAAGTACAATACACTGCCTATCACTATGTTTACTCTAATGTCTTTTTTGGGTCATAATTATGTTCATCATCTGCTGCTCCAAATATATATATTGACACTGTAGATCAGCGTTCTCCGTAGAGGATGAACATGAATGGAAAATAGCAACCACGTTATTCCGAGCAGGGATTGAACCACGGCATCTCACAGTCTCGCGGCATTAGTCGCAGGTCTAGCCATTACGCCGAATTCCTATCCTGAAAAAAAAGAGAATACAGTAACCTAAGCTCATGAGTTTTTAGATTTTCACTCATTCAGCTTGAACTTTTATTCTCGCTAGCTAGCCTAGCTGTATATAATTAGAGTTGTGTTGCATCATGAGCCACAGCGTGCGCACCCTTTACTCTGAGTATTAAGTTTGGTGCCGAAAAGTACGTACAGCAAACAACTCTTTAGCAAAGCACAGAACGGTCGAAGCCAGGTCGAAGAATTAAAGAGGAGAGGAAGGAGGGAATGGATGAAGGTGCTGAACAGACTGTCGTAGGAAAAATTAGATGAAACAACACAGCAGAAAACCGAGCTGCATTTCTTGTGACTGCGTGGGCAGTAGGTTTATCTCGTACAGTCAGACGGTCAGACTCCTGATGGGAGAATGGATGTGTGGTAGTCGCAAAGACAGTGTGAACCAGCTGCCAGTCTTTGCAACAAGAGACATTATTCACGGTCTTCAGAAGAGACCTACGCGGGCTTCAGCAACTACCTCTGATCCACTTAGTGAGGCTGTTGAATGACACGCCAGAGACAAGTAAAGTCAGTGAGATTATGTGTACAGAACACCATTGA
>JAWQFJ010007646.1:62500-65000 GCA_034096865.1 Theodoxus fluviatilis
CCCTAATGCTTTTGGTGTCTCAGGAACAGGGGTGAGCCATAATTTCCAGAAATCGATATCTGGGAGAACCTTCATGTTTAGATTGGTAGGGAGATTTCTGACTGTGACACGAATACTATTTTTATAAGTTATTGTGTGGGGAAGGATTTCTTCCGCAAAGACAACAAATAGCGAAAGAACTAAAAACTAATAGAAGAGAGGGCATATGGTTCACCACGTCTGAAACAAAGCAGAAAATGATAGTTTATGACGGTCTTCACTTAGCTGTCTGCATTGGTTGGAGTAGGTAGTGAATACAGAGTGAACATGCATCACGAGCACAGTGCTATGCATTGCGGAAAAGGGATCATGACGGCAAAACTACATGACGAGGCCTGCCGAAAAAACCCGTACATTGACAACAAATTGCATATGATGTCATATACCATTAGGACGGAGACATTATGTTGGATTAGATGATAGAAAGATGCCGGTTCAGTGTTGAAGAGACGCAAGTGGAAGTTTGAACGCTGTTACTTTAACAGAAAGGAACGAGAAAACATTTGGTAAACAGAAGAAAGAATCGCGGACAAAACTGCTCCTATTAGACGGCTAACACGCCGCCAAAAACCTTGATTTCAGTGGCCCTTTGTGCTTCAACGCAATCAAAGTTAGAATGAAAAGATCAGAAATCATTATACCCCTGTATTCATCTGTATGGAATAGGTAGTCGCAAGTGTATTATATACCTCTTACAAAGATTGACCATGTTTAACATTGCTAAACGATGCCGAACATTTATTATCAATGGCCGCGATCTTCTTCTAAGCATTGTCCATTGCGGTATGACCATAGTTTGTACACGCCTCATGACCCGCAGTTGGAATGACGAAGAGGCATAGGCTTTCTACGCAATCGTTCTGCTGGAAAAGACCTAGATGAGTTCTTGAACATCCTGACGCCAGCGACCTCCCAACCTCCACAGTCTCCACAGTCTGCCTCCGATGTCTTCAAGAGAAATCGAGCCTGTTGTAAGAATCACATACAAAGGCTCAAACCGGAATATTTTTTATGAGCACATCACATACGAATGGAAACCGAAACACACGGACAAGAAAACAGGGATATAACGATATACAGGATAAACAGGGTTGAGATTAATCATTGTGAGGCGTGTTGGGCAAAACAACTTTCAGACATCTCGTCATCTGGAGACTGATTTCATAAACACGACTAAGACCCCTGTCTGAGGCCGTTTGCCAAAGGCGGGAAGGAGATATGTAGATGGATGCAGTCACAGGCAACGAGGACAAGGAACAAACAAGGGCTGTGAATGCAACACGTTTTAGTCGAGTTTTTCCGTGCGAGAAGCACTCCCCGACCCCTCACGACAAGAAGTGATGTGAACAGTAAATTTGCATTCTGATTCACAAATAGGCAGGCATAGTCTCGCATCCGTTTTTATCTGATATTGCCTGCCAAAAAGCACCTACCTGCTAGAAAGAGAAACACTCACGAAACGCTTACTTTAATCGCTGGGGCGCGACGACCTTCAACGAGGGAGTGGTGCGTCAAAACATGAGTCAGACTGGCGTCCGCCGTGATGGAGTTACTGTGCATGGTAAGTATGGCAACACCGTTTTAGATCTTTGCCTCCACAGTTAACTAAACACGACGCTGTGGAAGGGGATTGGGTGTGTTGGGTCGAGGTGCTCCATACGAACGGACGGTCTGCCCCTGCAACCACCAAACTCCCCTCGTAACCGCTCCCATCAACCATCATCACAGAGGCTGACTCCCCACACTGGTTGGACGTCTTCCCCCTGAAGACATTCATTAAGTCGAGGTGCATAAAACCCGCAACGGCTGTCACTGCTACTATGCGTCCACTCTCTGTCTCGGCATTCTGAAATGGAAATACTTGAGACACGTGACGTCATTGATGACGTACACCGTCCGCATAGGAGGCCAGCCTAGACGCCGTCCACACTTCAGGGGAAGCCTGCAGTCAAATGCCGCATATAGCAACCAAGGACGAGAGGGAGGACTTGTGGACGGCAAATGTTGACACCAGGAATATCAAACACTTACACGCATGCACTTTTGCACGCGTACACATGCAGACAGACAGATGGATGGACAGACAAATGGATGGACGGACGGACGGACAGGCAGGCAGACAGAGAGGCAGAAACTATATTAAAATAACAGACAGGCAGGCATACAGATACTCAAAGAGACAGACACATAGGCAGGCAGGCAGACAGACAGGAAGACAGGCAGAAATATAGACAGGCAGACAGATATGCTAGTAGACAGACACACATTCGGAACAATGTTGGGGAGATGCAGAGCATGAAGATGAGACAGTGGAAACGATAACTGTTTGGAGTTATGGCAGAAGAAGGACTACGTGTGTGTGGACAAGGGTCAGAAACGCGCCAAAGTACGTCTTTGCGTCTGAACAGGTTCAGAAAGAGGAAAACATGGTGTGAATGGTGTCAGTCACGCTCAAGAGCCT
>JAWQFJ010007646.1:67500-76213 GCA_034096865.1 Theodoxus fluviatilis
AAGGGCTGCCCGAAAATGGTCTTCACTTCCTGCAACTGTCCTGTCTTGTAGCTTGTTTACGTCCAGGCTACGAGAACTCGAGTCCTTCCATACCTCGAGGCGTTTGTGCGTTGGCGATACAATCAGGAGTTTTCTTACAGTGTCACGGTACTCGTACAGTCTGATCCACTGTCATAAATTCTAAAGTACCACCTTGGCGATTTGGTTACCTACGGCTCGCCAAATTCATCCTCCACACTGTCCGCGTTGACCTTTCGCAAAGCGCCAACGGCCATGCATTTTTGAGCAGCATGCGCAGTGACGTCTTCCTTTCAGTGAAGGCACGATAATGGAATGACTCATTTACTTCAAATGCGGAATGTAATGCTTTGCTGTGGGTGGAAATTGTGCGGGAACCTTATCGCCAATACCCTGACTAGTCTGGCTCAGTCCCCGTCGCATAGACCCCACTAGACGTTGTGAAGTTGACTGTATAGAGAACCAAGACATAAACTATATCAAGCACCCATTTCTTTTACCTCTCGTGTGTTGATGCATATGAAAAGATTTTGGCACACACGTATTGTCCAACACAAGTTGTATGTAAGTTGTTATCGATAAAAAGATTGATCAACAAAGCTGGCAAATTGGCATTACATGTATGTGAGTGGTGATATTCCATTTTCCAATACACAAACATCGACTTCACTTACTATTTGGCAATGAGTGAAAGATATCACATATGTTCGTAGTCAGTATTAGTCGATTCCGCACAAGCGCCCGCGATATTGCTGACCGTATGTCGGGATAGGGCTGACCGTGTTTTTCAAATTACATGCTTCATTTTCCCTCTAATAGGCCATTAACCTAACCCTTGCTGCAGCTTTTCTGGTCATAGCCCGCCACGCGCTCAAGTAACTCTGATGCATGATGCAGCATACAACAGCGAGGAGATTTACTTTGGTGACCACCAACTCACTTCAGTTCTTTTTCCTCGCATGTGTTCGTCCAAGCAGCTACCTACCCGTGGCTTTTGGATGGCACGAAAATGGTGCGAAGTTCAGAGGCTTTTAAACAAAACGGCACTTTACCCTCATGGGGGCATTCTGTGATTGGTCGTGTCTTGTAGCACGTAATGCAAATGATGAGACAGAACGCAACACAGCATAATGTTGAAGACTGCGGAGAGACTCAGTTCAGTACATACAGGTATGGAAGAAAGAGATTGGCGTCACGCCATACCGACATTGTTGCTGTGATGGGGGTGGAGGCAAGGCACAAGGGCCCAGGCATGAGACAAAATCACTGCTGCTTTCCACAAATTTATCGTTACCCATGGGTATAGGAGCTCCTGGCTGGTCCAAGGCCTAATGATAATGGCCTGGACCAACCGAAGACCATGGTGGCAGTGGTCTCTCCCCCAGATCGGGATGGGGTCTCTCAAGAGACTGGTGGTGGTCGTCTCTCTAGACCTGCCGACAGTCTCTCCTTATCAAAGAAATGCATGGACCTCAGGGGAGCCAGGCTTGGGATCAGTAGCTTGGGTAGCAGATCTCAGCCAAACAGTTTTGTAAAATAGACCATAGTTCAACAGTGTTCACGCGTACAACTGATTTCCTGTGACTGTGGAGCGTAGTCGAGTCTAACGCACCGTGGCTGTATTTTGATGACCTTCTTTTGCTGTGTGTTACATCGAATTGTGCATTGACATTGAAGTATGCATTGTAATTTTGCTATTTTCTTGAATAAATACTCCATTAGATGACGATGGCCGAACTAAAAGATCTCAGCCTGTCTCTGGGTTGTGTTTTCCTAATGATAGAAAAAGGTTTATTGCTGCCTTATACTTACTCGAAATTATTCACACCAAGTGTTGCCTCGATAGGCATAACAAAGTTAACCGAATGAATATTGCACCAATGCAGTGAGATGCCTTAATTTAGAGAAAGCATCAAATTTGTGTCTTGTTTCTAACAATTTAGGCATAGTGCGCAAGAACGACAGGAGGAAACTGTCCAGGGTCACATGTCAAGTTCAATGCACAAACGATAAGGAAAGGCCCTGTGCGACCCTCCCGGAATGATAAGCTACATAGTAGGCTGGTCTTACAACCTAGACGACCTAGGCATCTGAGATGCAGAATACATGATAGAGGGGGGGGGGGGGGGGGGAGTCCATGTAAAGACTTCGGGCTTAACTTCACCGGGTCACATTGCTATAGCGTTTTTCCATGTCAACGGCTTGCGAGGATAAATCCTTTCTGTTCGTGACGGGCTGTGCATTCCTTCGTGAAGGGTGACATATCTGAAGAAAGATCCAACTCAAACGTAGATGGGAATCGTTTTCTTGACTATGGAAGACGTAGATGATCTAATCGCTGGTTTTGAGTCTGAGGGCCTCTGGCTGGACCTGGTTCAGTTCAAGGAGAGCTTCAGGGCCTGGGGCTGGTCTCTGTGAGACGGAGGGCTGCAGGAGGCCGGATGTCACAAGAAAGGCGTGCAGCACGGACAATGATGCGGCCACGCCTGGCAAACATGGCGCCCTGAGCGTCCGCCCGCCATGCAGTCCTCTCCTTGCCGCCCTGTGTGGGAGACAATGTAAGCAAACCTCCAGAGCGCGTCGGCCAGCCCTGCTCGGCGTGCCTGGTCTGGTGTTCGTGCCTGGAGCAATGCCGGCCTCTGCAGAGATCCTCCACCGTCTCACATTTTCGCCGTTAATTCCTTTCCTTGAGGATCGAGTGGAACGAGTCTTTCATTGTCCCTTATACGTTACAGGACTTGTTCATGCGAGTGCTTCCACAGGAGGAAGAAGCAAAGGCGAGTAGAAAAGAGCGTGTACCGTGCGTTAGTACTGTGCGGGCAAGATCGAGTGATTCGGATGAACTGGGTGTGTTGTTGTCGCGAATAAAAAGAAAGAAAAAAGCTAAACAAAAGGTAATTCAATGGCATCCTAAGCTGAGGAAAACGTATCCTGTCTTAATCCAAGCGGTCGACGGACCGATTCATTGACGATTATTTTAGCGACCACTTGAGCGTTTCTTGTTAAGCATAGATTACACAGGCTTTCGTCTTGGATAACCGAGGGTACAAGGTGTCGTGTCGCTTTGTATTCCGGACGTTTGCCCGCCGTTATTTACACGACGCAGTAGCATCTTGAATGCGCCATATCGTGCATGAAAACGAGAACGCCCTTCATGAAGTACGCCCGGAAAGACAGGCACAAAGGCATTCGCTCACTCACCCCAAGGAAACAATGACTCAAAGACAAAGACACATGCGCCCAAGCAACCACACAAGTAGGCACTCGCATTGCAATTCATTTGATCGCGTAAGGCATCCGTGTGTGTGTGCACGCGACTTGAGCGGGTGTACAAGGCGTACATACATGTTTGAGCACGCAAGCAAGAATTATCTGATACACACTTTACAATATTTAGAGTTAGGTTTCGCACATTTAAGCGTGCAGCGTGAATTCAGACACGCCACTCCCCGGACACCTTGAGAAGACACCAGCATACAGCGGGGAGCCAGGCTTTGTGGCAGAGGGCCTGGAGAAACAAACCCTGGCTTCCCTTTGCCCCACAGCACTGGGCACCGTGGTCTCCAGCCAGGGACCCACAGACAGTAAACAAACTACGGGAGTTCCGGCAGCACTGCGGCAGCACTACGGCAGCACTGCGGCAGCACTGCGGCTGCACTACGGCAGCACTGCGGCAGCACGGGCCTACAGTCTGACCCCAGGCCCCGGCTGCGTTCACGCTTCAACTCCATAGACTCTGCGAAGGCGCAGCGTGGTTGACACTCAACTACACACTGCCTGCATCGCCGTGACTGCGGAGCCTGAACGACGTTGAAAGTGAAAAGTAGCTCTGCGCAGGCCTTCGAAGAGAGACTTGAACGCGCCACAGGTCGACTTGGGTTTGATCCTTGACTATGAAAGTCGCAGTCAGGCACATGCCACGCATATTATTTATTATCATTTATTGATTTGTTTTCTTTCACTTGGTAGTGTTTGCTCTCGTACAATCATATGTACATTTAGCCAATGGAATTTTCCAGTCGTCCTCTGTCGAGATAGGAATGAAATACAACTACACCACATGCGTATGTACATAACTCTAGAATATAAATATGTTAGTCACGCAAGTGACCTGGTCATTTGATCTGGTCAGAAAATATTACCCCTCTCTCTCTCTCTCTCTCTCTCTCTCTCTCTCTCTCTCTCTCTCTCTCTCTCTCTCTCTGCCTTTTTTCAACTTGCCGTACGTGGAAGGAATAGCCAGCAGCATGCCACAGAGACAGTAAATCAGTTAGCAGAGGTACCGGGGAACCCAACAAATACAACTGCTGTGCAAAGAAGATGTCATTTGGAAAAGGACGACCGAGTGCACGGAAACTACAAAGAGCTTTCACTTGACAGTCTCGCATTTTAAGTTGTCATCCACGACCATACCCCACCTTGTCTTTCAAGCTTTGGTTGATTTTTCAAAAATAATTATTTGTTCCATTATCTCAACTGTCGTCATGGAAACCTACGCCATATATGTAGAAAGAGGAATGATTTTTAATGGAAATTCCGAGTCCACTGGATCTCAAAGGACGCCATGCTCACTTTGTACAAATAGTTCAAGGACAGGGAACTTCGTTGAAAAGCATCTTTCCCTTTTCTGCAAATGACAAAGGGGATCCAAGACATCTTGATTGCCTGGCTTGAAATGGGGGGATGGAGGGGAAGGATTTGGTGGGGCAGGGGGATGAGGGATCGAACAAGAGAAAGCATTGCGTTGTAGGAGGGTCGGGGGTTTTTTCCTGCCCTCCAGAGCTCTGTTCTGGAGACAATGGGAAGCTCTGGGATGGAGTGTGCCTGATGTGGCCCTGGCTTTGTCAGACGCAGACATACCTGGAGGCAGTGCTGGTCCCCACTGCTGCCCCCTCCAAATCTCGCCACGTCACTGCCAGTTCTGCCTCTGCCCCCCACCCCCCACCCCCTTTCTTTTCCTCCTTTCCAGTCGTCTTTCTTCCTTTGCAGATCTTTCTGTAGCTTCTGGCCGCCAAACCCCGCCCCATCTCCTGAAGTCGCCCCCTGAATCGCCGTGCCACCCCTCTTGCGCTTCCAGGGCCAACTGCTCGACTAAAAGCTTCTGGAATTGCCTGCCCTAATTAGATCCTCTCTCCACAAACACTCTGAAAGGAATCTGGTCCTCTGGCTGGTGGCTGGCGGTGCAGCCGCATTTCCAAGCAGCCCTGGGACGCGGGAGACCACCCTCGTTCCCCATGCCTGCCCGTCTTCCTCTTCTCCCGCGTCGCAACCGGCGCCTTATTTCCCTCCCCGACTTCTGCTCAATACCGCCTCTATTTTCTTATGCAAATCCGCTAATCCTGTGTTTCAATTTCGGCAGCGGGTTCCAGTCCCCTAATGGGGCCTCAGGTAGATTACTGTGTTCCAGAAGGGGCCCTGTCTTCCCCAGGCCTCCCCCAACCCCTTTCTCTGTCCCCAGGGGTGACTTCACCCCCTCTGGGGCAGAGGCCATGCAACTTTGATGAGTAGCGAGGCGGACAGACGGGGTGGGGGTGACGGAACTGTCGTCCAATCTTCACCATTTCATTAGAGGAGTCCAGCAGAGGGAGGGGGTAGGAGATGGGGGTATTGGGGGAGGAGATGGTAGAGACAGACGAGAGGTCGAGGGGAGAAGACCGCTCTGGAAGCCGACTACAGATGCCAAATTAAAAAGGATGTAATTCATACGTGAAGCGCTTGTCATCGGGACCCTGATTGTGGCCACCAGTGATTGATGTGGTCGGATGGCCATGAGGGCAGCGTGAATATGACTTTTTTTCACATAACACATCGTAATGGCCCCCAACTTTTTTCTCTCGCGCCACGCAGCCGTCTCCCCAACCCCCCAGCCTCACCCTGGTGCCCCTAACACCCACTCTTACCCTTCTCCCAACCTTTTTCTCCCTAAACTCTCGCTTCTTCCCCCCCTTCACCTGTGAAGAGCTCTTGAGTGGGCGGTAACCCTGGTTAGCCAGGAGAGACTGGCGGCGCGGTTCTCACCAGCACTGCGGATAGGCCTGGGGTGCTCGCGGCACAGCAGGGCTTGACCAGGCCCTGGTGATACATCAATATCGCCATTATACAGGGCGGATAATTCAAATGTCCATATTTAATCAGGCCCGATTGGAGGAGATTAGGCCTAAGTACAGACAGGCTCGTCCCGCGCCATACCATGGAGCGCTCGCTGTCGCCAGGCAAGGGCTGGGAAAGAGAGGTCGGACCATGGAGGGCGAAATGGCAACTTCATCAGTCTGCCCCCCCCCCCTCCCCTCCCTCCTTACTCCCTCCTTTAGCCTCACCCTCTGTCCCTCCACTTTCACAGTTTTCCCCCCACCCCACTTTCCATCTCCCCATTTTACCCCACCTCACCCCACCCTTTTCCCTGCCCTAGGGGGACCGTGGCACAAAATTGCCCTGGCTTTTGATTTATCGGGAGATCTGTCTAATCCCGCAGCGAAAATCAACCCATTTGATGGTAATCTCGGGATTTCAGATAGATAAATGTGCCCGACGCCATGAATATTCATTCGAGTGCGATAGTTTTGAAGATTGATTGCGTTTACATACCATATTTCACCCTCGGCGAATTTCCGGGGTTCCGCTACTGCGCGTTCGAACATCTGTTTTCTTGAGGTTCGGTCCCCCCTGGGAACTCAATGGCGAAGGGACAGCGCTTCCTGCCAGCCGTGTGACTTTGTGTGCCTGCGCAATTTTTCAAAATCCCTCACAGACAAAAGAAAGCGCAAAGACTCGGACGAGGCTAAGTTATCTCTTTTCTTGGAGAGCTGGGCGTGCCCCTGAAAGTTATTCCCCCTAGCTTATTTGCCGGAGGTTCCTGTTATTGGCAGTCTCTGTTGTCTTGGGTATTGTCATTTCTGCCGTATATGAGAGAGAGAGGGGGGTGGGGGAGGAAGAGAGAGGGGGGGGGGGTGATGAAGAGAGAGGGGGTGGGGGGAGGAAGAGGGAGAGAGGTAAAAAGAAAGACAGAGAAAGAGAGAGAGAGAGGGGAGGAAGGGAGAAAGAGATAAAAAGAAAGACAGAGAAAGAGAAGGGGAGGGAGGAAGAGAGAAAGAGATTTTAAGAAGACAGAAAGAGGAAGAGAGAGAGAGAGAGAGAGAGAGAGAGAGAGAGAGGGGGGGGGGAGAGAAAAAGACAGAAAGAGAGAGGGAGGAAGAGAGAAAGAGATTAAAAAGAAAGACAGAAAGAGAGAGAGGGAGGAAGAAAGATAAAAAGAAAAACAAAGAGAGAGAGAGAGGGATGAAGAGAGAAAGAGATAGATAGATAGATAGATAGATAGATAGATAGATAGAGAGAGAGAGAGAGAGAGAGAGAGAGAGAGAGAGAGAGAGAGAGAGGGGGGGGGTGTTAGGGGGGTGTTTGTTATATTGTGGGAGTTAACGCCGCCAATAGATCTTAGACGAGAATAATGATGCATCATATCCTGGATGACAAATCTGTTTGCGTCCAGAGTTTTCCTTTTCTTAATGGCTTGAGGGGTAGTTCTCCGAAAACCTCTTTTTAGTCAAGTTTTTGAAAGACGTATCATTCCGTTGTAAACATAATTAAGAATTGAACAGATCCTGTTGGATACACATTTTGTTCATATCATAATCGGATAATAAAACTGAATTTCACTCCTTTGGTTTTTGCCTTGTACATGTATCTTTTGCAGCGATTCTTCTGTTCTTTTTCTACAATGAACTGAATTACAATTACAATGCAAGTGAAACTTTGTGCTTCCGGCAGGATGTGCGCAATATATAGTCTTGCAATTGATAACACATCTTGACTAACCCATGTAACCACATTTCCACATTTATGCACATTGGTCTACATTTAGATTTTGCCTCATGTTATCCTACCGCGCCGCAACCCTATTTGATGTCAGTCTGTTTCTACCTGCTGCAATTAGGCAACTTTTCTTGACGTTTGTGCAGCACCTAGATTTGTACCCGTCAAAGCCTTGCGTATTGCATGCACGTTCAAACTGGCTTTGCCGTCTCTCTACATTCGAAGCTTGTGCACACTTCTTGCAAGCGCATATTACTCGCTGTGTTTTGGAGAGCTCGGCGACTGCCTTCATTTGGGCATCAAAGGGACGAAGTGGTGAAGCCGGGGATTGGAACGGTTTAGGGTGTGACTTTTTAAGAAGTCCCTGGAAAGTAGCAGCATTTGGCAGGCAGAAGGAAGGAGAACGCAAAGCGATGGCGCCTTGGAATGGGAGGCAGGCTGCGCAGAAAATAGCAACTGGGAGGAGACATGAAGGTTTGTGTTTTCAAAGTGGAAGTTTGTTCGCGCGCACATCAAAGAGTTTGCTTGCGTGTAAAAGTCACAAAAAAGACGGATACTGTACCGGCGCGGAAGCTTTTCAAAAGGGAACCGATTGAAATGAAACGAGCACAGCACCGGCCTTGGCCAACACGTCCCCCGCCAGTCATTGGGCTTTCTGCGCCTCTCCCTTTACAGGAACTCCCCTCAGAGTCACAGCCTGCCGGCCTCCCCGCCCTGGCCACATGCAGCCCCCACTGGCTCCGATATTTAGCTTTCCTGGGACATTTGCTGCAGCCGTTAAGCGGACTGTGGTGGTGTTGAGCCATAAAGTCGACTGTAACTTACACAGGGGAAGGCGCCCTGGCGGAGATCAAAGGCGACGCGGACCGGCAAAACGCTGGGCGTG
>JAWQFJ010007648.1:0-5000 GCA_034096865.1 Theodoxus fluviatilis
GAAGGACGGATGAGATCCTCTGCAGATTGCACACCTGGGAGATTCCGAGCAGGCCTCGTCGCCATGACCCTCAGCACTACATCGCCCGCAACGTGGAGCCTGTGTGCCAACCTCTGGCACTCGAAACACCGCAAATGGTTAGGGATGAACGGGTCGACAGGGATGAACAAGCTGCATTCCAGGGATCGCGGGAAGAAGGCAGGGTCAGGGCACCAAAAGTGACCAGAATCGTGTGAGTTGAGTCGACCACTCCGTCATGTCTGGTGGTCATCCTCCGGACATCCGTTACAACCGGGTCCTTCAACCCGTCCAGCAGCTCCTTGTCGTCTACGTCTGCGAAGTCCTTTCTGCAGAGGATTATGCGGCAGCTATTTAGGAAGTTGCGGATGTCATCCTTGCAAGGAAGGTTGCAGAACGTTAAGACTTGAGCAGTTTGGAGGCGTGGACTTCCTTGGAGACCTCAACAAGGAGGTCACAAACTGCAAGGCTTTCTGACTCGCTTCGGTTTGCCTACTATAGCGATGGCAATGACACAAAATGACAGTTTGCCAATGGAAGAAGACGGATATATTAGACTAAATGTCCATAAAATGTTTGCCAGTTGTCAACAGAGATATCAATGTTAGAATCGGAGTCTGAGACGGTATCAGCATTTCGAGATGGTGTAGCGGCTACGCTTTGTTTGCCATGATGGTGGAATGGAGATTCACTGCCGGCACTTCCCACGCAACACGGAGCCTATCGATGTCGCACGGCTTGCGTGGGTGTTCCTGCCAGCGTTCCACCGGCGCCAGGGCTGTGTTGGCGGGATACGAATGGTGCACTGCTACTGCTCTGAAAACACACGATTGACCCATGAACCACCGCCATCGGAGTCACCAGCAACGTACACGGGATATCTAAAAATAAAAAAAGGGAGAAGGAGGAAGAAGCGACCTAATCCCTGTCGGGAAGACGCGACCAGCCAATTTATCAGACCGAGCCCATCAGACTCGGGGAAATCCGGGCTGAAGTGGTGTGTTGGCCAGCCTACAGCCGCAGTCATAGAGACCCTCAACCACCAGGATCCCTTATTCCTCCGACACGGATCGCAGCGCACGGCCAACACGCTGCCCCACTATGAAGGGGAACGCATTGCAAGGGTCCCAGTTGAGGGGCGAGTCCAGACAGAGTCACTTTTCCCCGTCTTCCCTCCCAAAGCGAAAAGGATAGAATTGGACCTTGGGAGGTGGGTGGGGGTGGGGGGTGGGGAAGAGCCTACATCAAACCGATAAAATCAGTTTGCGGAGGGGTAGTTTGGGGGATGAGGGGGACAATGACTGTTCGTTACTTCACACATAGAAGATTTTTTTTCAATAGTAGAGTGTCTGCTTTTAGGAAACTCATACGCGTGCGAACACACGCACGCACGCACACATACATACACACACACACACTCACACACACACACACACACACACACACACACAAACACATATACACACACAAATACACACACACATACGTGGAACGTTCGACGTCTGCACTCGTGGTGAGACACAATGCAAAGTAAGAAGTCTCTTTATTGGCTATGGTTCAGCTGCGTTGACTTTTGGCACGATCACAATCGCATAAAGGCTCAGCGGCTGGTACCCTTCACAGAGCCCAGGAATAAAAAGTTTAAACAGCAGAAAACGTATCATGTAGAGGCGTCACATTTTCCATTGAGTATTTTCCCATTTAATGATCCCATGAAATATCACATTGTTGATGCATGTCTTTCCAACGCTACGATTCATCAACGTGACAGTTTGTCATCGTGACACTTTCAAAGAGACAATCTTCCATCACGTCACACTTTACTCTTGTCACACTTTCAACATGTCACACTCCCATTATGTCAGACTTCAACATGTCACACTTTCAACATGTCACTTCCAACAATATCACACTTCCAACAGGCCACACTTCCAACATGTCACACTTCCATCATGCCACACTTCCAACATGTCACACTTCCATCATGGTACACTTCCATCATGCCACACTTTCGACATGCCACACTTCCATCATGGCACACTTTCGATATGTCCCACTTCTATCATGCCACACGTCCATCAGGCCACACTTTCAACATGTCACATTTCCATCATGCCACACTTCCATCATGCCACACTTTCGACATGTCACACTTCCATCATGCCACACTTTTGACATGTCACACTTCCATCATGCCACACGTTCATCATGCCACACGTTTAACAAGTCACACTTCTAACATGCCACACTTATAACATGTCACACTTCCAACATGCCACACTTCCATCATGCCACACTTTCTACATCTCATACTTCCATCATGCCACACTTTCATCAGCTCACACTTTCAACATGTCACACTTCAATCATGCCACACTTTTGACATGTCAAACTTCCATCATGCAACACTTCCATCATGCCACACTTTCGACATGTCACACTTCCATCATGCCACACTTCCAACTTGTCACACTTCCATCATGCCACACTTTCGACATGTCACTCAATTCGCGTGACAAGCAGTCTGAGCGACGCTTTCTCAGAGTGGCTGCCTTTTCACGTGACACAATTTTTCAACACTGTCGGTGTGACAGCATGTCAGCATGAGATTTTCCAAGCGAGGGTCATTCGATGGTAACAGACACCATTCCCCCCCCCCCCCCTCCCCTCCACCACTCCCCCCCCCCCCCTCCCCCCCGACAACTTTTTCACGTGACAGTATCCGAAGGTGAAACACTTTTGACACAATTGATTACGGTTGTAACTGTTTCAACTCGTCACTCTGTCATTACAAGGTTATTCTACCATGACAGCCTCTCAGCGTGACAGGTATTCTGAAGCGTGACAGGTATTCTGCAGCGTGATATGTTTTGCAGTGTGACATGAGTTTTGCAGTGTAATAGCTGTTCTGCAGCGTGACATGTGTTTTACAGCGTGACACGTGTTCTGTAGCGTGACAGGTGTTCTGCAGCGCGATAAGTGTTTTGCAGCGTGACAGGTGCTCTGCAGCGCGACAGGTATTCTGCAGCGGGACAAGTGGTATGAAGCGTGGCAGGTGTTCTGCAGCGTAACAGGTGTTCTGCAGCGTGACATCTGTTCTGCAGCTTGACAGATGTTTTGCAGCGTGACAAGTGTTTTGCAGCGTGACAGGTGTTCTGCAGCGTGACAAGTATTCTGCAGCGTGACAGGTGTTCTGAAGCGTGACAGGTGTTCTGCAGCGTGACAGCGTGACAGGTGTTCTGCAGTGTGACATGTGTTCTGCAGCGTGACAGGTGTTTTGCAACGTGACACGTGTTCTGTAGCGTGACAGGTATTCTGCAGCGTCATAAGTGTTCTGCAGCGTGACAGGTGCTCTGCAGCGTGACAGGTGCTCTGCAGCGTGGCAGGTGTTCTGCAGCATGTGTTCTGCAGCGTGGCAGGTGTTCTGCAGCATGACAGGTGTTCTGCAGCGTGACAGGCGTTCTGCAGCATGACAGGTGTTCTGCAGCGTGACAGGTGTTCTGCAGCGTAACAGGTGTTCTGCAGCGTGACAGGCGTTCTGCAGCGTGACAGGTGTTTTGCAGCGTGACAGGTGTTTTGCAGCTTGACAGGTTTTCTGCAGCGTGACATCCGTTCGACATGACACTACTTCAGTTTGACAGCATTTTTTTCATATCTACAAAAAATGAACTCACTCACAGCATGCTCAGCATCTGCTCGAAGTCTCGGCTCCTTCACTTCGTGAAATGCGGGGGTTTAACTACCACCTCGTAGTGTATTCCTAATTTCGAAAAAAAATCTAAACATTTGTGAAACTCTACATAATCAGGAACAATGAGCATATACAATTTCAACCAAATTTAACAATTTTCGCACGAAATTTAAAGTGTGTGTGTGTGTGTGTGTGTGTGTGTGTGTGTGTGTGTGTGTGTGTACACACCAGACAACGATCGATGCTCTATGGTTGGTCCTATTACACAAAAATATGGAAATGCTTTTCTAAGATTACTTTGCGCATCATAGTGCCTCTAAAATTCGTTAAATTAATCCTTTTCAAAACCTCAAAGAAAAAAAATTCAAATCTCCCTGTCAATATATTGCAAAACTTACTTTACAAGCCATTTTGACATTTCATATCTAGCACAAGATTGCATGCACAAACAATGCACAAGCAATAAGAGCACAGACAACGCCTCTTTTGCAAATCTAAATACATACATTAACGAAGCCAAGTGGAAAATTATATATATATAATAAAGAGTCGAAGAAAATATAAACCAAATACACACATCCGCAAAGCAAATTTTGCTTAGTCTTGCTGAACGTGAGTACAGGCAAATCTGGCACTTACCACACATTTCACTCCATGGAGGATAGCAAAATTAATCCATCTCCAATGCATTAGCCATCCATTCTGCCAACCCCTGGATATGCAAACTCTGCTGACATATGCATTCACGGATTTTGCCTGAGATTTTGTGTTCTGTTGTGTTGATTAATCTTGACCACATTAATACCATGTTGACACGTGTAATGGCTGTCTTTTCAAGCATGACGGGACCCGTGCTCATGCAGGTGATATCAGGATTGGTGCAGCAAGCCCGGCATGAAACCACAGCGTCGAAGACATGCAGGGCAATAGGAAATCTGTTGTTGGCTCAGAGACCAAAGCTTCCCTTGAGCAATGGCTGCGAGCTAGCCGTCTGCTGCCGGCAGACCCCCATTGCCAGTGACAGTGGCGCTCTACTATTGACAACACACCAACGGCGGCGGTTGTGCGCTATTAGCTGAGGCTTGGGTGAACATTTGTTGACAAAAGCAGGTGCCAAAACTTGTTGTTTAGCCTGTCTTGCAAGATTTATTTTACAGCAAAGACGGGTACATCATTATCACAATCATCATCATCATCATCATCATCATAGTCGACAAAATGCTCCTTTTAATTTCATCTATATCACTATTTAAATACACACACACACACACACACACACACACACACACAC
>JAWQFJ010007648.1:12500-22500 GCA_034096865.1 Theodoxus fluviatilis
AAAAGCGGTAGAATTTTCAGAGCCCTGTGCACACGCCATTGTGGCTTTGTCTTCAGGACGCGTTTACCGTGGAGAGAAATCGGGAAGGCCCTTTGTACCGCTGGTGCGCTGTCTCTCATTACCTGTGATGCGATCGCTGTCTTCGGTCAACAGACAGACTGGGGCCTCGGGTCGCGAGAGGGCGATAGGCCTCCACGCTAGAGCAAACCTGCATAGTCTGGGCACCAGTGTTATCGTCACAAATGTTAACCTGCGCCGCGCAGTCCTGCGTTTCAAAAAGGCCTTTATCTTTTCCGGATGACGTGGGTAAATATGCAAGGTGTTATCGCAGACCGGCGGGAGAGGCAGGAAGATCAAAGTGGGACCGCGGGGGTGAATCCAAGCCAATTTGGGCTCATTAGAGCCGCAAAGCACGGAAAAAGGAAATGCTTTGTCTGTTGCCTCTTAGTCTGTCAAAGAGATCGGTGCATCTCTTCATCTCCTCCTTCAAAATATCGTCGGTCCCCTGCTATCAGTTTGAATGCAATCGTTCGACAAGCACCACTTCCCATATCTCTCAATCTACGAAATGTTTGCTGAAGATCGTAAAAATGGGTCACCGCCGTGGTCCAGGCACTAAATAATCAAATAGTATTCCTATTTTTGCTCATTTAGTTACATTTACTCACGGAATGATGTTTGTGAGAGGGAGGAGTAAACAGTCATATTGCGTGGGCGTCCTTTTCTTGTTGCTGAAGATCTAAGCAACTCTTCGTCACTTCAGACGAAGTACATCAAATATCGAGTACCCCGCTTCTTTCAGTTTTCTTTCATTCGGGCCGAAGCTAGCTGCAATGTCCTCGTGGGAGGATTTTCTCGTGCCCTCAGTCGGGAAAGCAACGCAAAGCATGTAGATGCCGGCTCTCACATACAATGTCATGTGGTCGTAAAATTCGTGCCTGTCTTTCACCTGGCGTCGCATGTTTTCTAGCGTCTCTTGTCACGTGCTTCTCGTGACAAGCTGTTTCATTCAGCACGGGTTCGTTATGCAGTTGGTGTTTGCATGCATTTGGAAACGGAATTTGTGCATTGCGTTCTGCTTGAGAGTAAACTGTTTTTGTTGTACAAGAAAAGGCCTGCGGCTACTGTTTATGTAGTCTAATGAGTCGTTGGAACCCTCTAGTTCCAGTGTAGAGCTTGGGCTCTGGTGTTGTGGCGAGCAGAATACATAGTGGGTGGGTGTGGAATACGATGGCGTAGTTAGAGCCTGGGCTCTTTACTGGTTGTCGTTTCCTATAAGGAGTGCGTAAGGCAGGTGAGTGCTTGGAAATTTCACGCCGTGACCGGTTTTACTCCTTGGTATGAGAGGCAGCGTGAGTGAAGCACCTTGCCCAAGGATCCATCTGTAGGATCTGTGCAGCTTTGAATCCCGCAACCATCATCTGCAAGCGACTGCAGTTCGCACGCTCTGACCGGTCGGCCACAGCGCCCTACAAAAACATACTTACACTTGAAGTGGGCGAAAAGAAGCACTTCCCCGCATATTGCTTGTCTTGTTTCAGTCGTCGTGCCTGATGACTTTTCATCCTAATCATGCGCGCGTTTTAGCTCCCCCAACCCACCCCCACCCAACCCCAATCCCCACTCCCACCCCCCGCATTATTGTTGTTGTAATATCTGTCCTTGTTTCAACAAACAACCAAGAAACCATAGCACAAGTTAAATCTTTTGGAGCAAATACTACTAAAAGTGAGGGCTTTCGTTAAGGCCCTAACTTTTCCCCCAGCTTTCTCGCTGTCACCACCTGCCACTCTTCAACCTAAACAAGATGATGGCTTCAACGTCACACAAGGTGCTGTCTCGCGAGATGACATTGCTGCGTAAATTGACAGCCACCAGGGGCAGGCTCCTAGCCATTTCCGGCAGGTCTGGGAGGAAATGTTATTCCAGTCACTCTACTCCATAGCCAGGCCGGCACCGACCGGCCCCCGACTGTTCTTCCCCTCGTGACTGCCGCAAATGCGACCCTGCTGCTGACGGCCGTCCAGGCGCTGCAGACGGGGGGTCTGGGTCAACTGAGGAGAGCAAGAGCGTCAGAACGAGGAGCACCAGCCATGAAATGGCTGTCAGCCTGGCAGGAAGGCTCCCGACTCGCGTTAACAGCGCATCAATATGTAATGAGGAGTTCATAAACGAAACTGCATAGATGTGTCGAGCCAGACCTAATGATGTCGAGATACTGTTATGATTTTCCTCGCGGTTTAACAGCTTCCGTTCCGCTCGACCCCAAAGCGCAGAGGACTAATGCGTTGCTGGACGGTGGCCTACCTGGAATAATAAGAGAGTTCCGGTGTGAGGGAACGGATTATCCGTTCCTCCGCCGGGTAGGCGTGCCTTATGCAAAACAGCGTTCTGGGGTATGGGGTTCCCATGGCAACGCAGTCTGTGTCGACACGGATGGCTTTGTGCGCGAGGGTGGCCTGAAATTAGCTAAAGATGCGATTTCCCATCATTAGACGGCATCGGTATGCACGTGCAGACTATGTCGACCGCGTCCTTGCTTTACGCAAACTGCCAACTTATTGATTCACAGGTGATCTGCATTTTGAAAACCCCGCGTGTACTCCAGTTAAAAGTGCATGAAGTCCTTTGACAACATGGTTTAACAGAGGTTGTCAAAGTCTGGCTCATTATCCCTCCCGAGCCTCCGACGATCATCACGACCCAAACTTTTTCATTTTAAATTTAAGGCGATATAAATCCTCTTTATTACCTGCTGTGCCAATAAATTACCAGGCTTTTCTATGCACTGATGGCCGTTGTCATACATTATCATATGCTCTGTTTCTTGTGCCCAAACTGCGAAAACGCATTGTGCAGCTGGTGATCGAGTGAAAGATGGTTTTGCAATGTTGAAAACGCACAGTGAAGTTAACAGTGAGATGGATTAATGTAATCATGCAATTTACTGGACTGTATTATGATAATATCGCCTTCAGTTGCGCATAAACTCGATAGACTAATTTACATGTACATGTGTTTCTAGCTTCTATGTAGACACAAAAGCAAAGGGGCAGATGCAAATACCCTATGATTATGTCAGCCAAACATAAAAGTTTTCTTCCAGACTACAGCTTCCATCTGGCAGGTTGTGCATAGCATTTGCAGGTAATTAGACTCTAGAAGGCACTGCTTTTACTTGATGCCACTAGGATACATTAATGAACGCCGTTTTAGAAACAATCAGCATCGTTTCGCGCAGTGCCGCCTGATACTAAAGTTGATTACGCTAACGCGTTATCTAAATGCTGCACATAGGTTCAGGCCTGTTTTAATTTAGCAAGGCATATGCCTATTTCCCCGTAGCAGCAATCTTATCTAATCAATCAGGACGTAGCAGCAATCTTATCTAACCAATCAGGACGCAGCTTCGGTCTAGACCTGCGTTCTCATTGGCCAGATAAGACTGCTACTTCAGCGAAGTAGACGTAAGCGTTGCTCAATTTAAAGCAGGCCTTAAGGATTTAGGAGAGCGTGCTTAGGTTTTATTGTTTACACAATACTATTGAATAACTTAATGTATTGGTGAACTTCCTTTAATCATAACGCATTTTGTTTTGGTGATAATGCGTTGTAAAACGGCCCATTCTCACCTGGTCAAAGAAAACTCAAAGCATTTCAGCGCGCATGCGCAAGTTCGTGACGTCACATACATCCTGGCCTCAAGCCGAAACATGGCTGAGCCAAGCGATTATGACAACAAATTAGACATGGGTTGCGAGAGTAGCGACCCTGACAGCAGTTCAAGCAGTTTATGCGAACAATACGATGAAGAATGTCCTCCAATACCCGAATCATACCAGTATGAGCCCTACTGTAGCGATGCAGATGACGAACCTGACGAAGAAAACATCCAGGAGCCTTCAAGTTCAAGTTAGTTGAGCCTGTGTGATCGCCTTCACAATACATCACGGTAAGGGAGATTACACTCTAAGTATGCGTACATCGGTTTTGTGGTATTGCACAATTGATCGTCACTGTTGTCATTGAGGGGGAGAGAGGGAGAGGGGGAGGGGAGAGGGGGGGAAGTGGGGGGAGGGGGAGGAGAAGAGGGAGAGAGGGGGATAGGGAAGGGGAGAGGGGGGAGAGGGGGGAGAGGGGGGAGAGGGAGGGGGGAAGGGGGAGGAGGAGGGGAGAGGGAGAGAGGGGAGGGGGAGAAGGAGAGGGGAGGGGGAGAGGGAGGGGGGAAGGGGGAGGAGGAGGGGAGAGGGGGAGGGGAGGGGGAGTGGAGGGGGGGAGGGAAGGGGGAGAGGGATGGAGATCTTCTCTTGTCTCCTCATACCGTTGTTCTTTTTGTTTGGTTTTGAATTTTTGTTTTGTATGAGTATGTATGATCCTAACTTTTACCCTCCCCTCAAAATTACCTCACAAATTAACACATCCAATCCCCCTCTCCCCTCCTCCTCACCCTTCCCCCCTCCTCTCCCCCCCCTCTCCTTCTCCCCTCCCCCTCTCCCTCTCCCCCTCCTCCTCCCCTCCCCCCCTCTCTCCCCCTCTCCCCCCTCTCCCCCTCTCCCCTTCCCTATCCCCCTCTCTCCCTCTTCTCCTCCCCTCCCCCCACTTCCCCCCCCTTCCCTCCCCTCTCCTCTCTCTCCTCAATGACAACAGTGACGATCAATTGTGCAATGTGCAATACCACAAAACCGATGTACGCATACTTAGAGTGTAATCTCCCTTACCGTGATGTATTGTGAAGGCGATCACACAGGCTCAACTAACTTGAACTTGAAGGCTCCTGGATGTTTTCTTCGTCAGGTTCGTCATCTGCATCGCTACAGTAGGGCTCATACTGGTATGATTCGGGTATTGGAGGACATTCTTCATCGTATTGTTCGCATAAACTGCTTGAACTGCTGTCAGGGTCGCTACTCTCGCAACCCATGTCTAATTTGTTGTCATAATCGCTTGGCTCAGCCATGTTTCGGCTTGAGGCCAGGATGTATGTGACGTCACGAACTTGCGCATGCGCGCTGAAATGCTTTGAGTTTTCTTTGACCAGGTGAGAATGGGCCGTTTTACAACGCATTATCACCAAAACAAAATGCGTTATGATTAAAGGAAGTTCACCAATACATTAAGTTATTCAATAGTATTGTGTAAACAATAAAACCTAAGCACGCTCTCCTAAATCCTTAAGGCCTGCTTTAAATTGAGCAACGCTTACGTCTACTTCGCTGAAGTAGCAGTCTTATCTGGCCAATGAGAACGCAGGTCTAGACCGAAGCTGCGTCCTGATTGGTTAGATAAGATTGCTGCTACGTCCTGATTGATTAGATAAGATTGCTGCTACGGGGAAATAGGCATATGCCTTGCTAAATTAAAACAGGCCTGAACCTATGTGCAGCATTTAGATAACGCGTTAGCGTAATCAACTTTAGTATCAGGCGGCACTGCGCGAAACGATGCTGATTGTTTCTAAAACGGCGTTCATTAATGTATCCTAGTGGCATCAAGTAAAAGCAGTGCCTTCTAGAGTCTAATTACCTGCAAATGCTATGCACAACCTGCCAGATGGAAGCTGTAGTCTGGAAGAAAACTTTTATGTTTGGCTGACATAATCATAGGGTATTTGCATCTGCCCCTTTGCTTTTGTGTCTACATAGAAGCTAGAAACACATGTACATGTAAATTAGTCTATCGAGTTTATGCGCAACTGAAGGCGATATTATCATAATACAGTCCAGTAAATTGCATGATTACATTAATCCATCTCACTGTTAACTTCACTGTGCGTTTTCAACATTGCAAAACCATCTTTCACTCGATCACCAGCTGCACAATGCGTTTTCGCAGTTTGGGCACAAGAAACAGAGCATATGATAATGTATGACAACGGCCATCAGTGCATAGAAAAGCCTGGTAATTTATTGGCACAGCAGGTAATAAAGAGGATTTATATCGCCTTAATTTAAAATGAAAAAGTTTGGGTCGTGATGATCGTCGGAGGCTCGGGAGGGATAATGAGCCAGACTTTGACAACCTCTGTTAAACCATGTTGTCAAAGGACTTCATGCACTTTTAACTGGAGTACACGCGGGGTTTTCAAAATGCAGATCACCTGTGAATCAATAAGTTGGCAGTTTGCGTAAAGCAAGGACGCGGTCGACATAGTCTGCACGTGCATACCGATGCCGTCTAATGATGGGAAATCGCATCTTTAGCTAATTTCAGGCCACCCTCGCGCACAAAGCCATCCGTGTCGACACAGACTGCGTTGCCATGGGAACCCCATACCCCAGAACGCTGTTTTGCATAAGGCACGCCTACCCGGCGGAGGAACGGATAATCCGTTCCCTCACACCGGAACTCTCTTATTATTCCAGGTAGGCCACCGTCCAGCAACGCATTAGTCCTCTGCGCTTTGGGGTCGAGCGGAACGGAAGCTGTTAAACCGCGAGGAAAATCATAACAGTATCTCGACATCATTAGGTCTGGCTCGACACATCTATGCAGTTTCGTTTATGAACTCCTCATTACATATTGATGCGCTGTTAACGCGAGTCGGGAGCCTTCCTGCCAGGCTGACAGCCATTTCATGGCTGGTGCTCCTCGTTCTGACGCTCTTGCTCTCCTCAGTTGACCCAGACCCCCCGTCTGCAGCGCCTGGACGGCCGTCAGCAGCAGGGTCGCATTTGCGGCAGTCACGAGGGGAAGAACAGTCGGGGGCCGGTCGGTGCCGGCCTGGCTATGGAGTAGAGTGACTGGAAATAACATTTCCTCCCAGACCTGCCGGAAATGGCTAGGAGCCCGCCCCCTGGTGGCTGTCAATTTACGCAGCAATGTCATCTCGCGAGACAGCACCTTGTGTGACGTTGAAGCCATCATCTTGTTTAGGTTGAAGAGTGGCAGGTGGTGACAGCGAGAAAGCTGGGGGAAAAGTTAGGGCCTTAACGAAAGCCCTCACTTTTAGTAGTATTTGCTCCAAAAGATTTAACTTGTGCTATGGTTTCTTGGTTGTTTGTTGAAACAAGGACAGATATTACAACAACAATAATGCGGGGGGTGGGAGTGGGGATTGGGGTTGGGTGGGGGTGGGTTGGGGGAGCTAAAACGCGCGCATGATTAGGATGAAAAGTCATCAGGCACGACGACTGAAACAAGACAAGCAATATGCGGGGAAGTGCTTCTTTTCGCCCACTTCAAGTGTAAGTATGTTTTTGTAGGGCGCTGTGGCCGACCGGTCAGAGCGTGCGAACTGCAGTCGCTTGCAGATGATGGTTGCGGGATTCAAAGCTGCACAGATCCTACAGATGGATCCTTGGGCAAGGTGCTTCACTCACGCTGCCTCTCATACCAAGGAGTAAAACCGGTCACGGCGTGAAATTTCCAAGCACTCACCTGCCTTACGCACTCCTTATAGGAAACGACAACCAGTAAAGAGCCCAGGCTCTAACTACGCCATCGTATTCCACACCCACCCACTATGTATTCTGCTCGCCACAACACCAGAGCCCAAGCTCTACACTGGAACTAGAGGGTTCCAACGACTCATTAGACTACATAAACAGTAGCCGCAGGCCTTTTCTTGTACAACAAAAACAGTTTACTCTCAAGCAGAACGCAATGCACAAATTCCGTTTCCAAATGCATGCAAACACCAACTGCATAACGAACCCGTGCTGAATGAAACAGCTTGTCACGAGAAGCACGTGACAAGAGACGCTAGAAAACATGCGACGCCAGGTGAAAGACAGGCACGAATTTTACGACCACATGACATTGTATGTGAGAGCCGGCATCTACATGCTTTGCGTTGCTTTCCCGACTGAGGGCACGAGAAAATCCTCCCACGAGGACATTGCAGCTAGCTTCGGCCCGAATGAAAGAAAACTGAAAGAAGCGGGGTACTCGATATTTGATGTACTTCGTCTGAAGTGACGAAGAGTTGCTTAGATCTTCAGCAACAAGAAAAGGACGCCCACGCAATATGACTGTTTACTCCTCCCTCTCACAAACATCATTCCGTGAGTAAATGTAACTAAATGAGCAAAAATAGGAATACTATTTGATTATTTAGTGCCTGGACCACGGCGGTGACCCATTTTTACGATCTTCAGCAAACATTTCGTAGATTGAGAGATATGGGAAGTGGTGCTTGTCGAACGATTGCATTCAAACTGATAGCAGGGGACCGACGATATTTTGAAGGAGGAGATGAAGAGATGCACCGATCTCTTTGACAGACTAAGAGGCAACAGACAAAGCATTTCCTTTTTCCGTGCTTTGCGGCTCTAATGAGCCCAAATTGGCTTGGATTCACCCCCGCGGTCCCACTTTGATCTTCCTGCCTCTCCCGCCGGTCTGCGATAACACCTTGCATATTTACCCACGTCATCCGGAAAAGATAAAGGCCTTTTTGAAACGCAGGACTGCGCGGCGCAGGTTAACATTTGTGACGATAACACTGGTGCCCAGACTATGCAGGTTTGCTCTAGCGTGGAGGCCTATCGCCCTCTCGCGACCCGAGGCCCCAGTCTGTCTGTTGACCGAAGACAGCGATCGCATCACAGGTAATGAGAGACAGCGCACCAGCGGTACAAAGGGCCTTCCCGATTTCTCTCCACGGTAAACGCGTCCTGAAGACAAAGCCACAATGGCGTGTGCACAGGGCTCTGAAAATTCTACCGCTTTTCAGATGGTGCTGTCGGACGAACAAAAGTCCGGGCCTTTAGCAACACTGGTGGATAAGGCGTGGCGATGCTTCCCAAAGCAGTGCTCCTGGTGACCTTTAGGGAGAGGTTTTGTCGGGAGAGTTCTGAATCTAATATCTTCCACTGTACAAAGAAGTTGAGTGCGTTTTCACAGAAGCAAAGAACATTCCAGCAGAAGAGAGCTAGTCACTCAAGCTATTTACCCGGACCGCGGCGATAGGGTGATGACTTCATGGAGGCTCTGTGGGATATCAGGCATGTCAGGACAAAGGGAGTGTGCGTGCAATTAGCAGCTCGTCTCCCCTTGAGGACGGAAGAAAGCATCATAAAGGCCATCCTAGGGCCGTGTTTACCACAGCAGTCAAGCCATGAGCACTAAGGCATTTTGCGAATCATGTTCTTGTCTCTGTATTTTAACAAGTTCATGTGGTGCATCCCGCCTTCTGACATGCCAAGCACCAGACTAGTCTGGTATAATGAGGTTTAGACAGTAGCATAACTAAACCTCCCTCTGAAACTGCCACGTGTTGTCAGCACATTAGATGGGCAAGCAGGACTATACTGCATGTCATGTCATTGTCACGTTATCATAATCATTTGCATTTAGGAAGGCGATTTCAGTTTCAAAGTAACTTGCAGAATTAATGCTCTATGATTGTGGGACTTGATCTGATAACATTTTCATGGGGGAAAATGAGGGGGTTTGTCAACCACCATTTTGCAGAGGGATGTAAAGTGTTACAAATCAACTCTGCATACGGTGTCTTATGTTGGGAATCTGCCATTGTCATACACAGTGGTAAACTTGCGAGCATTTTTCTGTAAGTATCAGTATATGCGTGGATGTTGATATGAATTATCTTGTGTGTCTGTGCTCATATATGTTTTTTGTTTGAGTTGATGTGTTATTGTAAATCACGTACATGCTTGTACATGAGTATTAACCCTTTGCTTGGTTAGAGTTTGTACCTATTTAAGTGCATGTACGTTGAGCATGTGGATTTCGGGTATTTTCGTGTGTTGGCAGGTTGGATAACAACGCAGTGAGATGCCAATACGGCTAACAACTCATTATCTTGACGATGCTTACTGAATTTATGTTCTATCGCGCAAAGCCCAACTAGCTATACTTGTCTTTTTCGTCAACCCTTATTAAATAAATGCAAAGTTCTCTTTTACCCGAAGTCAGTCCTTTCTCCTTCTATCATTTATTAACTCTGGCGTGTCATGACTAACAGCTTTCTATTAGGTCCGCAATTGCTGAATTTCCCATTTCTGTAAAAATGAATGAAGGAATAAATACATAACTA
>JAWQFJ010007648.1:27500-40000 GCA_034096865.1 Theodoxus fluviatilis
AAATGATATGGGAGTCACCTCCCTGTAGTCTATTTGTAGTCAGGTTTTATAAAACGCGACCGTTGACTGACTTGGCACGCCCGGGGAGTTATGCTAAGATCCGGCCGCGTCAATATATCTGCGTTTTGTGACAAACGTCTTGCCGGGCGGTACTGTACTCCATGCACCTTAACGGTGCGCGTGATTCGGGTGTAATCTTAAGCTAAACGACGTTTATTGGCGCTGCTGAAATGGTCGAAGTCGGAAACATTCGGAACGTCGTTTAGCTTAAGATTACACCCGAATCACGCGCACCGTTAAGGTGCATGGAGTACAGTACCGCCCGGCAAGACGTTTGTCACAAAACGCAGATATATTGACGCGGCCGGATCTTAGCATAACTCCCCGGGCGTGCCAAGTCAGTCAACGGTCGCGTTTTATAAAACCAGACTACAAATAGACTACAGGGAGGTGACTCCCATATCATTTCCGGCAGCGGAGACGGCTTTGCACGGGGAAAAACTTTTTTGAACTCTATATTATGTGTTAAACTACACAAATGCACCAAAAACACAAAAACTCGTAAAGAAACTAATGCGTCGTTTGTCGGGATATATTCCATGCAAAGAACAGGTGCAGGAGCGGTAAATCGCATAAAGAAAAAGCCGAGCAGATAACTCTGCGATGACTTCCGGAGTAACTTTTGGCCGGGAGTAACTTTTGGCTGCTACACGCCCGTGTCATCTCCTGGTAAAGACGCGCTTGCGACGCCCGAAGCCATCCGTACAGAACGAAAATCGTAGACTGAGAGAAAAAGGCAGAAGCCTCTTTGAAAGAATGCAAATTGGTGTGCTATGGTTGTGCTTGTGATTGAATACAATTGTTTCCCCTTCTTTCCCCCTTCCCCCCTTCTTTTCCCTCCGGTGCATCGAGAACCACTTCGAAGATTCCCGAGGGCAAGGGGCCCTCGTGACGTTTGAGCGGTTGAACCACGATTGACACGCAGCTCTTTCAAAAGCAGCAGTCGAGACAAGAGTGAAGGACTGTCAGATAAGTTACTTTTAATCGGCTGGCGGGCCATGGTAAATTAAAACCTTTTGACAATTCGACCTATGACCTCACCGTCTTTCTGTCCTGTGCTGGTTTGTTGATGGAATGACAGAGAGTATCACAAGGGGATCATAGTGAATTCCCCTAGACCTTTGACCTTTCAGTATAACGAGCTGGTCCGGCTTGCGACATAAGGATGGTTATGTTGAGATTGGCGACGATATAATTGGTGTTTACGTACTTGTTTTTTCTATCTTGTATTTTTTAAGAGAGAAAGAGAGAGAGAGAGAGAGAGATAATGTGTGTGTGTGTGTGTGTGTGTGTGTGTGTGTGTGTGTGTGTGTGTGTGTGTGTGTATTTAAATAGTGATATAGATGAAATTAAAAGGAGCATTTTGTCGACTATGATGATGATGATGATGATGATGATTGTGATAATGATGTACCCGTCTTTGCTGTAAAATAAATCTTGCAAGACAGGCTAAACAACAAGTTTTGGCACCTGCTTTTGTCAACAAATGTTCACCCAAGCCTCAGCTAATAGCGCACAACCGCCGCCGTTGGTGTGTTGTCAATAGTAGAGCGCCACTGTCACTGGCAATGGGGGTCTGCCGGCAGCAGACGGCTAGCTCGCAGCCATTGCTCAAGGGAAGCTTTGGTCTCTGAGCCAACAACAGATTTCCTATTGCCCTGCATGTCTTCGACGCTGTGGTTTCATGCCGGGCTTGCTGCACCAATCCTGATATCACCTGCATGAGCACGGGTCCCGTCATGCTTGAAAAGACAGCCATTACACGTGTCAACATGGTATTAATGTGGTCAAGATTAATCAACACAACAGAACACAAAATCTCAGGCAAAATCCGTGAATGCATATGTCAGCAGAGTTTGCATATCCAGGGGTTGGCAGAATGGATGGCTAATGCATTGGAGATGGATTAATTTTGCTATCCTCCATGGAGTGAAATGTGTGGTAAGTGCCAGATTTGCCTGTACTCACGTTCAGCAAGACTAAGCAAAATTTGCTTTGCGGATGTGTGTATTTGGTTTATATTTTCTTCGACTCTTTATTATATATATATAATTTTCCACTTGGCTTCGTTAATGTATGTATTTAGATTTGCAAAAGAGGCGTTGTCTGTGCTCTTATTGCTTGTGCATTGTTTGTGCATGCAATCTTGTGCTAGATATGAAATGTCAAAATGGCTTGTAAAGTAAGTTTTGCAATATATTGACAGGGAGATTTGAATTTTTTTTCTTTGAGGTTTTGAAAAGGATTAATTTAACGAATTTTAGAGGCACTATGATGCGCAAAGTAATCTTAGAAAAGCATTTCCATATTTTTGTGTAATAGGACCAACCATAGAGCATCGATCGTTGTCTGGTGTGTACACACACACACACACACACACACACACACACACACACACACACACACTTTAAATTTCGTGCGAAAATTGTTAAATTTGGTTGAAATTGTATATGCTCATTGTTCCTGATTATGTAGAGTTTCACAAATGTTTAGATTTTTTTTCGAAATTAGGAATACACTACGAGGTGGTAGTTAAACCCCCGCATTTCACGAAGTGAAGGAGCCGAGACTTCGAGCAGATGCTGAGCATGCTGTGAGTGAGTTCATTTCTTGTAGATATGAAAAAAATGCTGTCAAACTGAAGTAGTGTCATGTCGAACGGATGTCACGCTGCAGAAAACCTGTCAAGCTGCAAAACACCTGTCACGCTGCAAAACACCTGTCACGCTGCAGAACGCCTGTCACGCTGCAGAACACCTGTTACGCTGCAGAACACCTGTCACGCTGCAGAACACCTGTCATGCTGCAGAACGCCTGTCACGCTGCAGAACACCTGTCATGCTGCAGAACACCTGCCACGCTGCAGAACACATGCTGCAGAACACCTGCCACGCTGCAGAGCACCTGTCACGCTGCAGAGCACCTGTCACGCTGCAGAACACTTATGACGCTGCAGAATACCTGTCACGCTACAGAACACGTGTCACGTTGCAAAACACCTGTCACGCTGCAGAACACATGTCACACTGCAGAACACCTGTCACGCTGTCACGCTGCAGAACACCTGTCACGCTGCAGAACACCTGTCACGCTGCAGAATACTTGTCACGCTGCAGAACACCTGTCACGCTGCAAAACACTTGTCACGCTGCAAAACATCTGTCAAGCTGCAGAACAGATGTCACGCTGCAGAACACCTGTTACGCTGCAGAACACCTGCCACGCTTCATACCACTTGTCCCGCTGCAGAATACCTGTCGCGCTGCAGAGCACCTGTCACGCTGCAAAACACTTATCGCGCTGCAGAACACCTGTCACGCTACAGAACACGTGTCACGCTGTAAAACACATGTCACGCTGCAGAACAGCTATTACACTGCAAAACTCATGTCACACTGCAAAACATATCACGCTGCAGAATACCTGTCACGCTTCAGAATACCTGTCACGCTGAGAGGCTGTCATGGTAGAATAACCTTGTAATGACAGAGTGACGAGTTGAAACAGTTACAACCGTAATCAATTGTGTCAAAAGTGTTTCACCTTCGGATACTGTCACGTGAAAAAGTTGTCGGGGGGGAGGGGGGGGGGAGCGGTGGAGGGGAGGGGGGGGGGGGGGAATGGTGTCTGTTACCATCGAATGACCCTCGCTTGGAAAATCTCATGCTGACATGCTGTCACACCGACAGTGTTGAAAAATTGTGTCACGTGAAAAGGCAGCCACTCTGAGAAAGCGTCGCTCAGACTGCTTGTCACGCGAATTGAGTGACATGTCGAAAGTGTGGCATGATGGAAGTGTGACAAGTTGGAAGTGTGGCATGATGGAAGTGTGACATGTCGAAAGTGTGGCATGATGGAAGTGTTGCATGATGGAAGTTTGACATGTCAAAAGTGTGGCATGATTGAAGTGTGACATGTTGAAAGTGTGAGCTGATGAAAGTGTGGCATGATGGAAGTATGAGATGTAGAAAGTGTGGCATGATGGAAGTGTGGCATGTTGGAAGTGTGACATGTTATAAGTGTGGCATGTTAGAAGTGTGACTTGTTAAACGTGTGGCATGATGAACGTGTGGCATGATGGAAGTGTGACATGTCAAAAGTGTGGCATGATGGAAGTGTGACATGTCGAAAGTGTGGCATGATGGAAGTGTGGCATGATGGAAATGTGACATGTTGAAAGTGTGGCCTGATGGACGTGTGGCATGATAGAAGTGGGACATATCGAAAGTGTGCCATGATGGAAGTGTGGCATGTCGAAAGTGTGGCATGATGGAAGTGTACCATGATGGAAGTGTGACATGTTGGAAGTGTGGCATGATGGAAGTGTGACATGTTGGAAGTGTGGCCTGTTGGAAGTGTGATATTGTTGGAAGTGACATGTTGAAAGTGTGACATGTTGAAGTCTGACATAATGGGAGTGTGACATGTTGAAAGTGTGACAAGAGTAAAGTGTGACGTAATGGAAGATTGTCTCTTTGAAAGTGTCACGATGACAAACTGTCACGTTGATGAATCGTAGCGTTGAAAGACATGCATCAACAATGTGATATTTCATGGGATATTAAATGGGAAAATACTCAATGGAAAATGTGACGCCTCTACATGATACGTTTTCTGCTGTTTAAACTTTTATTCCTGGCTCTGTGAAGGGTACCAGCCGCTGAGCCTTTATGCGATTGTGATCGTGCCAAAAGTCAACGCAGCTGAACCATAGCCAATAAAGAGACTTCTTACTTTGCATTGTGTCTCACCACGAGTGCAGACGTCGAACGTTTCCACGTATGTGTGTGTGTATTTGTGTGTGTATATGTGTTTGTGTGTGTGTGTGTGTGTGTGTGTGTGTGTGAGTGTGTGTGTGTGTATGTATGTGTGCGTGCGTGCGTGTGTTCGCACGCGTATGAGTTTCCTAAAAGCAGACACTCTACTATTGAAAAAAAATCTTCTATGTGTGAAGTAACGAACAGTCATTGTCCCCCTCATCCCCCAAACTACCCCTCCGCAAACTGATTTTATCGGTTTGATGTAGGCTCTTCCCCACCCCCCACCCCCACCCACCTCCCAAGGTCCAATTCTATCCTTTTCGCTTTGGGAGGGAAGACGGGGAAAAGTGACTCTGTCTGGACTCGCCCCTCAACTGGGACCCTTGCAATGCGTTCCCCTTCATAGTGGGGCAGCGTGTTGGCCGTGCGCTGCGATCCGTGTCGGAGGAATAAGGGATCCTGGTGGTTGAGGGTCTCTATGACTGCGGCTGTAGGCTGGCCAACACACCACTTCAGCCCGGATTTCCCCGAGTCTGATGGGCTCGGTCTGATAAATTGGCTGGTCGCGTCTTCCCGACAGGGATTAGGTCGCTTCTTCCTCCTTCTCCCTTTTTTTATTTTTAGATTATCCCGTGTACGTTGCTGGTGACTCCGATGGCGGTGGTTCATGGGTCAATCGTGTGTTTTCAGAGCAGTAGCAGTGCACACTTCGTATCCCGCCAACACAGCCCTGGCGCCGGTGGAACGCTGGCAGGAACACCCACGCAAGCCGTGCGACATCGATGGGCTCCGTGTTGCGTGGGAAGTGCCGGCAGTGAATCTCCATTCCACCATCATGGCAAACAAAAGCGTAGCCGCTACACCATCTCGAAATGCTGATACCGTCTCAGACTCCGATTCTAACATTGATATCTCTGTTGACAACTGGCAACATTTTATGGACATTTAGTCTAAATATCCGTCTTCTTCCATTGGCAAACTGTCATTTTGTGTCATTGCCATCGCTATAGTAGGCAAACCGAAGCGAGTCAGAAAGCCTTGCAGTTGTGACCTCCTTGTTGAGGTCTCCAAGGAAGTCCACGCCTCCAAACTGCTCAAGTCTTAACGTTCTGCAACCTTCCTTGCAAGGATGACATCCGCAACTTCCTAAATAGCTGCCGCATAATCCTCTGCAGAAAGGACTTCGCAGACGTAGACGACAAGGAGCTGCTGGACGGGTTGAAGGACCCGGTTGTAACGGATGTCCGGAGGATGACCACCAGACATGACGGAGTGGTCGACTCAACTCACACGATTCTGGTCACTTTTGGTGCCCTGACCCTGCCTTCTTCCCGCGATCCCTGGAATGCAGCTTGTTCATCCCTGTCGACCCGTTCATCCCTAACCATTTGCGGTGTTTCGAGTGCCAGAGGTTGGCACACAGGCTCCACGTTGCGGGCGATGTAGTGCTGAGGGTCATGGCGACGAGGCCTGCTCGGAATCTCCCAGGTGTGCAATCTGCAGAGGATCTCATCCGTCCTTCTCTCGCGACCGTCTCAAGTGGCAGATCCAGAGAGTCCGAGTCATCAAGAGCATCTCTTTCCCCGAGGCGAGACGGCTAGTGGAGGCTTTGAGTGTGGCCTTCACATGTCCAGTCTATGCTGCCAAGGTGAAGTCTGTGAGATCTATGGCTTGCCAAACCACCATGATTTGGATCAGTTGTGAGAGACCGCGGTCGAACTCTCAGCATCTCCCACTACTGCTGCTCAGACTGCTTCGGGATCGAGCCAGCCTTGGTGCCCTCAAAGCCTGACCAGAAGCCAACGGCTCAACCCTCTTGTGAGACACCTCCATTACATAAAACCGAAGCCACTGTAAAAGTGGACCTTTTGTCAAAGGGGTAGAAGGACGCGGTGCAGCGCTCCAACATCTTTGAAGTGCTGCAGGGATTGCATTACACAAATCCGCCCCCCAAGAGACAAATGAGTCACTATATCACTTGATGGAACTGTTGAGTATGCGTGGGGAATGTGAGAAAACCATTGCACCTCTCAGTTTGTTTAACCCTCCAGTGTTCTGTTTGCAAGAAACTCTTACTTAATCCTCAGATACGATTAATTTCCGTCGTATTTCTATGTATTCTTGTGGTGTACCTGCAGACAGAGCTGTAGGAGGTGTTTGTTTCTTTGTTGGGCATGATCGATGTTTCCCCCGTTACTGTCCCTTGTCTACGTCACTACAGGCAGTTGCCTCTGGGTGACGTTACACCGTCCAATCACTTTTTGCTCTCTCTCTCTCTCTCTCTCTCTCTCTCTCTCTCTCTCTCTCTCTCTCTCTCTCTCTCTCTCTCTTTCTCTTTCACTTCTCCCACGTTCAACTTTAAAAGTAACCTTTTAGACGATTTGGTTCGACAGCTGTCTTCACCAGTCCTCTCGTTGGGAGATTTTAACGGCCACCCACAGTCCCTTGTAGGGTATGTATGTATGTATGTATGTATGTATGTATGTATGTATGTATGTATGTATGTATGTATGTATGTATGTATGTATGTATGTATGTATGTATGTATGTATGTATGTATGTATGTATGTATGTATGTATGTATGTATGTATGTATGTATGTATGTATGTATGTATGTATGTGTGTATGTGTGTGTGTGTGTGCGTGCGTGCGTGCGTGCGTGCGTGCGTGCGTGCGTGCGTGCGTGCATGCGTGCGTGCGCGTGCGCGTGCGCGTGCGCGTGCGCGTGCGCGTACGTATGTATGTATGTATGTATGTATGTATGTATGTATGTATGTATGTATGTATGTATGTATGTATGTATGTATGTATGTATGTATGTATGTATGTATATATATGTATGTATGTATCTATGTATGTATGTATGTATGTATGTATGTATGTATGTATGTATGTATGTATGTATGTATGTATGTATGTATGTATGTATGTATGTATGTATGTATGTATGTATGTATGTATGTATGTATGTATGTATGTATGTATGTATGTATGTATGTATGTATGTATGTATGTATGTGATGTATGTATGTATGTATGTTATGTATGTTAAGTATGTTATGTATGTATGTATGTATGTATGTATGTATGTATGTATGTATGTATGTATGTATGTATGTATGTATGTATGTATGTATGTATGTATGTATGTATGTATGTATGTATGTATGTATGTATGTATGTATGTATGTATGTATGTATGTATGTATGTATGTATGTATGTATGTATGTATGTATGTATGTATGTATGTATGTATGTATGTATGTATGTATGTATGTATGCAATTGTGTCTTACGTCAGATGTTGGTTAGGGTTGAACAAATCATCAAACCGAGCCTTTATGTTCACTTCACGAGGCAAAGGAGGCCTTGGAATGCTGAGTCCGCGAACGACCTACTACGCCAAAAAGCTCTCTTTCTACCTCGATCTGCTCAACAGCACCGACGAGCAGACGAGACATACAGCGCGAACATCGCTCCAGCTCCACCTCGACAAGCGAAAGTGCAGACGCACTGACAGCGAGACAGACAACAGCTTCGCCGGGTACCTGACAGACGACAAATACAATCTTATCAAGAATACGAAAGTCAACTGGCGTCGATCACAGTGGGTGCACCTCAACGAGCTCTGCACTCGACTGAAAATATGCCTGCATGGGAGTGAGAGTGAGGGCTTTGTAATGCGCATAAAAGTAGATGAGGATATTGAGGTGAATATATCCGATGCATCCAGCCTTTACATGTTTCTGAAGGGTCAGCACCTGCAGAACGTGCGAGAGGAATGGCAGGAAAAACGATCTCAAGGCCGGCTAGCACGAGTTGAGAACATCGACTACGCGCTGTCGTCTTCACATCTCACCAACCTCCACCTCAATGACAAATTGACACAGTTTGTGACGAAAGCCAGACTGCAGCTGCTGGAGTGTAATACCTTACTCCACACATACTATCCAACGACTTACTCGAAGACTTGCGTGAGATGCGGGTTCACCTCAGAGACAGTGAGTCATGTGTTGAACGGATGCACAGCCAGTAAAAATATCATCCAGAAACGGCACGACCGAGTTGTTGACATCATCTGCAGGAACATCACAACTACCAACACCTGTACAAGTGTTTTGGTGAACAAGATTGTGAAGCCCACCCTCTTCAACGCTGAAGACAGTGCCTTCACAGCAGTTCCACACACCAAGCCCGATCTATGTGTGATAGATCATGAATCAGCCTCATGTACCATAATTGAGGTTGCAGTTCCTTTTGACGGATTCATCAACGAGTGCTACCAGCACAAATTCGACAAATATCTTCCCCTGAGCCAGCGCATCCAGGAACTTGGATTTCAGTGTAGGATCGTTGTCCTGGTTGTAGGATCTCTAGGAAGCATACACAACCGATTTGTCAGTGGCCTCAGGATGGTGGGAACATCGACACACAGAGCCAAGGGCATCGCCAGATATGTGTCTGTGAGTGCCATGATTGGCTCTCTCATCATATGGAAGCAGAGGTGCAGACAGGTCCTGCCATGAGGAAACTCCCTGCGGTACACTGACAGTGAGTCCCCATCTTCATCCTCACCCGAAACTGTTCTCTACCTCCTCCTTTGTCCCCACCCTTTTCCCCGTGTGCCTACACTCCCTCCTCCCCATTCCTAACCCCATACCCCACCTATTAGGAGGAGATGAAGCCTGCTGGATGCGACTCCATTCAGCTGAGGACTCCTATGAGTGTGCATTTGTGCATACTCATCAATATTAACAAGAGAACTAAATGAGTGACCAAGTGGATTAAGATTCCGCCCCTGTCAACAGAGATAGGGGAAGGGGAGAGGTGGAGAGAGAGAGAGAGAGAGAGAGAGAGAGAGAAATAGAAAGAGAGAGAGAGAAGAGAGAGAGAGAGAGAGAGAGAGAGAGAGAGAGAGAGAAAGACGGACAGACAGACAGACAGACAGACAGACAGACAGACAGACAGACAGACAGACAGACAGAAAGTCAGACAGACAAAGTGTGTGTGTGTGTGTGTGTGTGTGTGTGTGTGTGTGTGTGTGTGTGTGTGTGTGGAGCATCATAATGTAAGCAGTGACGTTTGCACAGATATGCTGATGTTACAAAACTACCTTGCTTGACCTGAAACATGATGTAGACTAATGCCAGTTCCGGATGTCAGCCATGCAAGGATGTAGTTTCATTGATTCAAATTGTATCCGTCTATCCCATATATATTCAATGCATGTTGCACTATCCCATATGCAGAGAATATGTGTGATTCGATATTGGGAGAGGGGAGGGGGGCGGAGGGGAATCTTTGTAAAATGACATGTACATTTGGGATGAGTGTGTCAAGTAAAACAAAGGCAGAAATTAAATCAAAATAGTGCAGACAAGGTTGAACAAATAAATGGTAAAACTGAGGCAGATATCGCCATACATATGCCTTTATTTTGAGTGTAAATGTATATAGGGAATATACAGATTAAGAAGTAAAATGTGTTAAGTGAATTGTATGCACTGCTGATATTTTTCTCATACATGAAATGTGCCGTTGCAACTCGATTATCTCCCTTGAGTCAGTGGGCTTAACAGCAGTAAGACACTCCTGTCCATCTCAGTGTAGTGTGGGAAATATGAAATGTTGTAGTCTGTTATATTTCTCTTCCTTGGGGTTCCCTCCTTGTGGCATAGAGTGTGGGCTCATACTTGACGGCTCTATATTTCGAGTGTATGTATTTATCCACCATGTATAGATATTGTACAACTTTGGTGAATAAAATTCTGTTGATATGTATGTATGTATGTATGTATGTATGTATGTATGTATGTATGTATGTATGTATGTATGTATGTATGTATGTATGCATGCATGCATGCATGCGTGCGTGCGTGCGTGCGTGCGTGCGTGCGTGCGTGCGTGCGTGCGTGCGTGCGTGCGTATGTATGTATGTATGTATGTATGTATGTATGTATGTATGTATGTATGTATGTATGTATGTATGTATGTATGTATGTATGTATGTATGTATGTATGTATGTATGTATGTATGTATGTATGTATGTATGTATGTATGTATGTATGTATGTATGTATGAAAAACCACTTATGTTTGAAAAAAAAATTATATTGTGATAAAGGTCTTGCAAATGGCAAAGGCATATCATATGTTTTAGCCAAACAGAGATATGTGTTAAGCCCATATGATCAGCCGCTACTACTCTTTATTCCAAATTAGGTCTATGCTCTCTACAGATACTCAATGGCTGAAAGTTTATGCATTCATTAGTTCATGTGTGCAGATGTTGTACAATTTTCATGAATAAAGTCTTTTTGATATGTATGTATGTATGTATGTATGTATGTATGTATGTATGTATGTATGTATGTATGTATGTATGTATGTATGTATGTATGTATGTATGTATGTATGTATGTATGTATGTATGTATGTATGTATGTATGTATGTATGTATGTATGTATGTATGTATGTATGTATGTATGTATGTATGTATGTATGTATGTATGTATGTATGTATGTATGTATGTATGTATGTATGTAGTATGTATGTATGTATGTATGTATGTATGTATGTATGTATGTATGTATGTATGTATGTATGTATGTATGTATGTATGTATGTATGTATGTATGTATGTATGTATGTATGTATGTATGTATGTATGTATGTATGTATGTATGTATGTATGTATGTATGTATGTATGTATGTATGTATGTATGCAACCATGGGACTAACATATGAGCTGAAACAGGCCTTCACGGACGCACGACGGTCGAGAAGAATTGTCGACACGACTGAGAGAGTAGCGAGCCACGATGACATGCAGCTTTCCCAGCAAGTGTTAATCGATGCAGTATGTTTATTTGAATGGATGCTGACTCCAGGATTGCATCTCAATGTAATATTTCAAGTGTCTCTTCTGTCATGGTAATTTTTATTTGTGTGTAATGTCAATAAGACAGTGTTAAACACTGTACCCCCAAACAGAAACATGTGTACTCACTGGAAATAGCTCCTGATTGTACTTACCTATTTTAAAAAAGGCTCCTAATGTGCCAAATCTTCTTTGCAACTTTCCCAGCTTGTGTTACTTGATGAGTAAGTTTGTATGAATTAATGCTGCCTCCAGGATCACATGTCAATGCCCACTAACTATTTTAAGTGTTTTTACCATCAAGGTAATCATAATTTTCTAACTGTCTGTAAAGTCAATGTAACAGGCTCCTAATGTGCCAAATCTTGTTTGCAACTTTCCCAGCTTGTGTTACATGATGAGTAAGTTTGTATGAATTAATGCTGCTTCCAGGATCACATGTCAATGCCCACTAACTATTCTAAGTGTTTTTACCATCAAGGTAATCATAATTTTCTAACTGTCTGTAAAGTCAATGTAACAAACTGATGGTAAACACTGTACAGGTGACTAACAGGCCTACAAATGTAAACTTATGTTTGGAAAAAATAATATATTGTGATAAAGGTCTTGCAAATGGCAAAGGCATATCATATGTTGTAGCCAAACAGAGATATGTGTTAAGCCCATATGATCAGCCGCTACTACTCTTTATTCCAAATTAGGTCTATGCTCTCTACAGATACTCAATGGCTGAGAGTTTATGCATTAATTTGTTCATGTGTGCAGATGTTGTACAATTTTCATGAATAAAGTC
>JAWQFJ010007648.1:42500-47500 GCA_034096865.1 Theodoxus fluviatilis
TGGGTCCCTCATTGGGTTGGATTAATGCCACAAGAATCTTCACGGTGTCAGGAAACTTCGAGCCCGGTCTTGGCGCACAACATCACTGCCAGGAGGCAGTCCTGGAGAGAGTACGTTAGCAAGCTCTCCTCCACGACTCATATTCGCAAGACGTGGGAGATGGTGTGGAAAATCTCAGGGAAATGTATTTCCTCCCCAATTTTGCATCTCTCTGTTGGTGAAAGAACAATCGACTCGACACCGAAGATCACTGACACCTTAGTTTCTACCTTTTCCGGCAACTCGTCTATTTCTTTGTGCAATCCATCATTTAAATGAAACAAGGCGATGCAGTTAAAGGCTCGCCTCAGGTTAAAATCTGACAACTCGGAGATTTACGGTCCACCTTTTTCTCTGCGAGAGGTTTTCGACTCCCTGTGAGACGCCCACGACACTTCTCCTGGAGCTAGTGGCATTCACCATCAGATGCTCACGCATTTGCCCAAGTCTTAGCTCCTGTTATTGTTTTTTTTCATGGCGTTTGTTCTTTGGGTTCTTTCCCACCTTTGTGGCGGGAATCAATTGTTGGTCCGGTTTTAAAACCAGGTAAGAATTCGAAGGAACCTTTAAACTACCGCCCGATATTCCTGACAGGTGGTGTCTGCAAGACCTTAGAGCGGATGATTAACGCACGGTTCATCTGGTTCCTGGCGAAGCATGGAGTCCTGAGTGACGTCCAGCGCGACTTTGGGAAACGGCGAAGCACGGCATATTATTTCGTTTGTCTTGAGAGCCTTGTCAGGGATGCTCTTTTACGTATGAAACATTGTGTTGGAGTTTTGTTTGACTTCGAGAAGGCCTACGACACCTCGTGGATACACGGCATCGTAATCGATCTCCACGCCATCCTGGGGCACTCCACATATTTACATATGAACGGTTTTTTATTGTATGCCATGCCAAGAGCATGAATATTATCGGGAGGCAGCTTCAGCTTGGTCTCAATCGCCTTTTCAATTGGTCGAATTTGAACAGTTTTACGTGTTCTTCCTCGAAAATGTCTGCGTGCATTTTTATTAACGCCGACTTTTTTCGCCCTGACCCCATTTTACTTTTAGATGGGTTTCATCTTTCCGTCCTGGAGGAAACCAAGTTTCTTAGAATCCTCTTCGACAGGCGTTAGAATTGTTTTAACCCACCTCAAATATGTACGTGTTGAATGTGCTAAGGCTCTGAACTTACTCAGAGCCGTTGCTCCCATCCACTGGAGAGGTGACAGCACTTTTTTATTATCACATTACCGCGCCTTGGTACGATCGAAGCTTGATCACGGTTGTATGGTGTACGAGTCTGATCGCGAATCGTCTTTGTTGATGACTGACTCATTACACCATCAGATTTACGTTAAGCTCTCGGTACCTTCTGCACCAAAGAGCCGAGGTACAATCACAAAATTCAGCAGAGACAAAGTACATTCTAAAGAATGCACTCAAATATCTAAACAGCACAACGTGATATGAACAAAAGGGCAGGCGGACCAACTTGTCACAACCCCCACAAAATCGGGGCTGCCGTTTTAGTATGTAAACAAAATAATACCCCAAAACAATTTTCCAACTGTTATTATGAATTTAATTATGTTCAGAATGGTACAACTAATACAGAGCCCAAACTTTTACATGCCTTATGCACTCCTTACAGGAGACAACAACCACTAAACAGCTCAAGCTCTCAGTACGTCCCCCGCATTACACACACACACACACACACACACACACACACACACACACACACACACACACACACACACACACACACACACACACACACACACACACACACACACACACACACAAACAGACAAACACACAAACACAAACACACAAACACAAACACACAAACACAAACACACACACACACACACACACATGCACTCACAGACACACATTCAACTCACCACGTCACCATAGCTCAGGCTATACAATGGAGCCTAAAAAGAAGAAAATAACCCACTCGTACGATTAAGAACACAAAAAGTCATACTGACAGCTCATTCTCTCTACAGGGTTCAACGACTGATTAGAGCAACGTATCAGTGGCCGCAGGCCGTCTTTTCTAGTAACAGAAAAACAGTTTGCTCTAATGCAGAACGCAACGCACAAGTTTCCGTTTCCAGCTGCATGCAAACACCGAATGTAAGGCAAACACGTGCTGAATAAGCAGCTTGTCAGTTGCAGCACGTGACAACTTTCCTTCATTTTCAACATTGAAGGTAGCTACAGCAATTCAATGCAACATACTTACATGAGACGAGAACAGACATCGGGTTCGTAGTTCACGCCATGGATCACCTCCTCAAATACCAGTGGGCAGTTTGTCAGTTCTATCACTGTAGAGCCAGCATGGCAGCGCAGCTTAGCATATACTATTCTGTAAACCCGATTCAGCATTGACTCTGGCACAGTTCGCAATGTATGCGTAATAGACTTGACCCTTCGCATTACAGCATTGCGCCAAAAATAGTTCGTTCTGATACTATTTTCCTGTCCACTTTTTACACACATCATTCAGATGTCAAAACGTGTTTCCATTTCAACACAAACATGTTATTTTATCGAATAAACGCTTGATTATTGCATCAACAAGAGTAAGTTATGCGTTTTGTGCAAAATATTCTTTGAACTACCTTAACAGCGTATATCAGGGAGCAGATCGGCTATCCCACACACCTCTCGTGTGACCTCCATTTGCATATTTCGGACGAAAACCTTCCATCACGTAATGTCAACTGGGCTAGAGACACTTTCGTCGGTAGGCGAAGTCTCTAGTGAACTAGAATGAGCATATACCGCCTGCAGAAGTTGTACATGCCAAGGAAAGAGAGAATATGCCTCTTTGGCGTATGCTAATACAACAACTCAAAATCCTTGGGTTTGTCTTTCATCAATTTAATTAACATCGCAAGTCTGATGGTACTCCGTCACATGCCTCCGGTACCCGGGCCAGTATAAACAACGCTTGATTCTTATCAATGTGCTCCGGACCCCGACATGACCCCTGCACGCTCTATCGTGAACCGCCACAGTGACTGACTCACGCTATATGCCAGGAACTACCAGTTGGCAAACGACTGCCTGTGGAGGTTTTGAAGCAACCTGCCGAAAGAGAAGCAAGCACATTCCTTACAACGAAGGATACGACAGTATGGGCATCTTCCTCCCTTCGACAGTTTTCGGCCTTCTGGAAGACTTCAGGCAAACTGTCGTCGGCTCTCTGAAGAGATTGCAATTCCCCTGGACCAATGTCTAACTGTGGAGACTTTGCTGTGAGGAATTGCCGGAATAGTTTGGTACTCCCGGTCAGAACTGCCTCGGATCACCGGAAAGAGGAACCTGACACTGTGTCCAGAAAGACGCCACATACAGGGTTCTCAATAACGCATGCGTCAATTGTTCCACTGAAGAGGGTAGTATTTAACTCAGTGGAGGCAACGGGCAAGTCCACAATGCCCCCAGCAAACTGACGAAAACGTCACACCTTCCCAGGAAGCTGGTGGGTCTTCACAAGCGATTTCCAGATATCCAACATGGAGCATCCAGATTCCAATATTACTTTGGCTGGTTGGCCATTTATAAAACCATCGCATACCGACAGGGACTTAGGGAAACCTGCAACCGAAACCAACGTCACTTCATCCAAATCAATCTGTGTCATCTCTGTAGTGGATTTCAGATCAGGATAGTGTCTTCTGATATGCCATGGCTTGTTACAATGCCAACAGAGCACGACCTCTTCGTTGGTAAGAGATTTCTGAAAACAAACTGAAGAGTCTGGTCCTGATCATGTATGAAATTTCCTTCTTCTATCAGGGGAAACTGCAGCATAAGAAGCCCATACATCAGATCTAGACTTGGCAGCCATGGGTTGCTGCGTATGAGCCTCTCGATACCTTTCGGCATTAGCCATCATAGCATCTGCTGTGCCGTAGGTATCTTCCTTCAGAAAGGTCACTAATCCTGTAGAACATGAGCGATGGATTTGCTTCCTAAGGATAGAGTCGGATATGTCTCCGAAAGATGGTCTAATTCCTGCTAGATCTATCCATCTAAGGAATATGCCTCTGATCCGGTTCAGGAAAGAATCCATCATTTCCCCCTGCTAGGGTCGAGCAGATCGGAATCTGGTTTGATACCTCTCCTCGGAGCACTGAAATATTTTCAGCAGCTGCACTTTCAAATCGGAGAGTCTGTATGCGAAGGCATGCAAGCCTCCACCTACCTGTCGTCGGCTGAAACTTGCATTGCAGTATGTTGTACACTTATGTTCGAATCCTTCTAATCCAACTTATTCTTGTGTTGTCCAGCCGAAGTTTTCGCACCTTTATGCGACCAAGCCAGCTGTATTTCCCCGTTAGAGATACGAGTTGAGGAGGACATTGCTGTGGCAAATCTTTGGCTGGACCCAATTTTTACTTGTCTTTTGTATGTGTGTCTACCTTGGCTCATCTCTGATCCTCGGTTAATTTATACTTTTTCTGATTTCAAGAAAGGTAGTACTTTACATCTAATGCATGAGTGATACGCTCTCACATTAATTGTATCAGAAGACACATGTTGGTTTTGTATTGTAATGTTACCGATTGTAATGGGCCAATGGCCTACACAATAAAATGTGTTGTTGTTGTTGTTGTTGTTGTTGTTTGTGTACATAAATTCTGTGAGTTTTCAGATGATTTTAAAGATTTTGAACTATTAACAGATGGATCAAACGATGGCGATCGTATGGCGGCAGCTGTTGTGGCTCGCAATTCCATGCTTTCTGTTCGTTTGCTAGATGGTGCTTCAGTCTTCACTTCGGAGCTGCGTATGGTAGAGAAAGCCCTTGACGTAGTCAGGGACCGCCAAGTGTGGAACGCCCTAACTCTTTCTGCTTCACTCTCTGCACTACATGTACAGGTTCTGCATAGTAGAACACACTCGCCCTTTTCTGGCGGCCATTATTTGTCATCTCCTTATCTTTCA
>JAWQFJ010007648.1:52500-57500 GCA_034096865.1 Theodoxus fluviatilis
CGAGGCAGACCATCACACAGTGTGCCTGACGTCTGACGGGCGCCTGGGACTATGACCCAGGTGTGGCCCACACCCCCGAGAGTGTCAAGAAGACAGGACCGAAACACTTGAAGACTGTCAGTCGTCTCACTTCTCATGAAGTGTCTTGTCCTCTTACTCTCCTCATTAAAGAAAGAGGGTAAATCAGAGACTGACAAAACAACACACACACACACACACACACACACACACACACACACACACACACACATCCGCCTACCTAACCCTGCCTTTCTTTCACTAACTACAACCCCTTCCCCTTTTGTTTAATGATTGTTTATTTTGGACTGTTTAGCTTGTTTTAAAAACACAACGATTGGGGTAGACCTTTATGTTTTCAGTATTGCATGACAGTGACAGTTGTAAAAACGTTTCTGTTTTCTGTTTGTGTTTATTTGTTTAGTTTTCATGTCACTTTCTTGTACTTTGACATGCTGAATAAAATTCTTATTTTAAAAGTGTGTTCATCTTTTCCCACTACGTCGATCAATCAATATTGTTGTCAAGCCTTGTCTCCATGATTTGGGTTTGTTCTCGCGCGAATATGCAGACGGGAGGCGGTTACAAGTGTTGTCAAAGTCAAATTTCCTTTACTCCTAAAAGGTTCTACGCCGTTATACACGGGCATTTAAGTTTTTATTAGTTGTCCCTTCATTCCCTCTCCCGGGAACAATGGCCGTCACTCAATGTGCAAGTCCTGTCAACTTTAAAAGTGTGCCCTCGCCCCTTCCGTCCTCTTGTCCTTCCCTATCACCCTTCCACTCTGCCCCCTTCCACTCTGCCCCCTTCCATCTTTCCCCCCTTCTACCCTACCCCCCCCCCCCCGATCCCCCCACTCACCCACCCCCACCCCCCTCTTTTACTTTGTTAATCATCTTCATCCATCACCATACGGCACAGCTTTTTTTCTTTTCTTTCAAATTCCAACAACCCGTCAACCGGTAGTCGAACTTTTCCTCGTCCAGTTTCGTCACCCATCACAACCGCCCACCGCCCAGAATTCAGCGCCACCCACTCAGTCAAGAGCTTAAAGCCGATTGGTCAGAATTTCCCTTTCGAAATCGCCAATATTTCCCCCCTCTTAATTTGACCGCCTCCACACGCCCATTTTCCTGAAAGACGAGAAGATAGAAATCCGCTTATTTTCCACCCTCTGCCCATCTATCGGCGGCAAGATGGCTGCATGTTGGAATTGGAGTTCGATTGCGGTTCTACCCCATCTCCCGGTGTCCGTTCCCATTCTGCTGGTCGACCTTTTGTAACGTGTCGTATGCTTAGTTTTACGACTTCCCTCTCTGTACATTCTGAAATCACTCGTCAGCACATAAACAAATAAAAACGTGTACAGGCCCGAAAGCATACACTAACGCAAAGAGAAACATATATCTTTCGTCTCTGTCTGCCTGCCTGCCTGCCTGCCTGCCTGTCTGTCTGTCTGTCTGTCTGTCTGTCTGTCTGTCTGTCTGTCTGTCTGTCTGTCTGTCTGTCTGTCTGTCTGTCTGTCTGTCTGACTGTATGTCTGCCTCTGTCTGTCTCTGTCTGTCTGTCTGTCTGTGTGTGTGTCTGTCTCTCTGTCTCTCTCTCTGTCTCTCTCTCTGTCTCTCTCTCTGTCTCTCTCTCTGTCTCTCTCTCTGTCTCTCTCTCTCTCTCTCTCTCTCTCTCTCTCTCTCTCTCTCTCTGTCTGTGTGTCTGTGTGTCTGTGTCTGTGTCTGTGTCGTCTGTCTGTCTGTCTGTGTGTCTGTGTGTCTGTCTGTCTGTCTGTCTGTCTGTCTGTCTGTCTGTCTGTCTGTCTGTCTGTCTGTCTGTCTGTCTCTCTCTCTCTGTCTCTCTGTCTGTCTGTCTGTCTGTCTGTCTGTCTCTCTCTCTCTCTCTCTCTCTCTCTCTCTCTCTCTCTCTCTCTCTCTCTCTCACTCTCTCTCGCACTCAAACGCGCGCACACATCACACTCACTGCTGCTGGAAGAATGTCTTGACTCAAGCCAGTGCGCGTGCCCACGTGTACGTGCTGCAGCAGGGAAGCGGGCCACAAATCCCCAAACCCAAGAGAACCTTAACTGGGCGCGTTGCATGCAGCGTGAGGTGATTAATTTTGTCTGACAGTTGTGCTCACCTAGGCAACAGGTTGGGTGGGCTTGTGTCGCAGTTTCTGAATCTATTTCCAATGCGTTGTGTTGCAACCTGGACACGCAGCGACCCTGACACCCTGACCCATGAGTCACTTGGTCGTTCTGGCGCGCTGTCCACAGAGGAAAGCGATTCTTATCGATAGGTAGGTATCACTGATACTATCAGTGACGTTCAGAGATGAGAGCTCACGGCGAGCGTCTGCGTGGACAGGTTCATGTTAGAGAAAAGATTTGGGCATCGCGAGCGCTCGCGTGAGTGCTCATCTCTGAACTTTTATGATAGCAATCGTTTCGAATCGCTGTCCTCCGGACAACGTGCCTCTGGTAATGCTCCTCCAAACCTACATTCAGCGTGGCTGAGACTAGTGGATATAGTCTCAGCAACAGGTTGGTCACGTGATAGCCTTAATTCTTCCATAACATGCATACCACCATTCTGGACACAGTCTCAGCCACGCTGAATGGCATACCAGATCGTTGAGTGTATTCCTCCGCTTGTTGTGATACAAGTGGATACTGGCAGCCATCTTGTCGTCAATTCATTTTCTAAACATCGATTTCCCATAAATGTAAAACTTGTATGCGGTAAAATTCGAATCACAAGAGTGTAATATTGTGAACTCTACTAGTTACAAGGACTTTGAATACAACAGCAACAATTATACTTCATTGTGCGAGTAAGGCAATCAATCCCGTCTGCATAATCATAATCATAATCTTTTGGACCGATAGTACGATACGCCCAGAAACCCGCTGAGTGCTTTTACTGGTGAGGAATCATTAATTTAATGTTTGCTTAGAAGGATTAAACTTAGAAAAACTGCTTCTGAGCTCTCCGATGATATCGAACTTCGGAATCCGACGGATTCCTACAGAAGAATTAGCCCTATAGCAACGGAATGTAGGTTAAATCACTTACCATCAGTGGATACACGAATGATGGAAGTTTGGACTCCATGCAGCAGCTCGTCAAACAGTGCGAAGGTAGTTAGACCACAGGTTCCGGCCAGAAAGCATTTATTGGCGAGAGTATAACCATAGATTCACGTCACCAGCCCGGTACCATAGGAATCGCTTGTTTACTAGTTCCAAAGATTGCGTATACACGTGTATATGTCGTGCCGAATTTGTGAAATTGCCGATTTCGTGTAATCAGCAGCTTTATTGCTCATTTCACGTAATCGGCAAAACGTTGCCTAATTCACGTAATAGGCAGCGAACTGCCGAAAATGTGTAACGCACTCAAAACTTTGCCCAATTCACGAAATAGGCTGCCGATTTCGTGAAATAGGCAGCTGATTACGCGAAACAGGCAATGTCTGCCCATTACACGAAATCGGCAAGATATGAAACTGATTGTTCGAAATAGAAATTCCATTTCGATTTGTTCGTTGTGCATGCTTTTTTCGATTGTTGGTTGCTGCACTGATCTGACCTGAGTTGCTTCGATTATTTCGTTGTGCATGCTTTTCTCGATTGTTGATTGCTACACTATACACTGATCTGAGTAGCCTGTTTCGCGTAATCAGCTGCCTATTTCACGAAATCGGCAGCCTATTTCGTGAATTGGGCAAAGTTTTGAGTGCGTTACACATTTTCGGCAGTTCGCTGCCTATTACGTGAATTAGGCAACGTTTTGCCGATTACGTGAAATGAGCAATAAAGCTGCTGATTACACGAAATCGGCAATTTCACAAATTCGGCACGACATATACATGTACACAATCCCACGTGCTCAAGGCAGTTTGCAACCTTATAGACGACGTTCGCGCTAAAAGTAGTTCTCAAATGATTTCCTGAAAATCTCATAGATTAGTTTTATTAGAACACCAAATTTGTGTTTATCTATCGGAATAAATAATTGGAGTGAAATAGAATCGTATCTTTTTACTCTCGATGGTCTTTTGATCATGTTGAATTTTGATTGGTAAAATCATTGGAATGTGAAGCCGAAGTCACGTGACCAACCTGTATCAGAGATAGTATATCTCTATCTCTGTGTTCAGAATGCCAAACCTACTGGCTTGGCTTCTCTATTAAGATTAGCACTCTGCAAAGAGTCAAAGTTTCCATGTTGTTTTGCCTCGTTAGACTCCAGTTTAACCTTGTAATCATTGTTCTGCGTTTGAGATGCCTTGGATTCTGATAAAGTGAATAAGTCTTAAGAATACTGACACTTAAACAGAGAGACAAATATATTCAAACACACACACACACACACACACAAACACACACACACACACACACACACACACACACACACACACACACACACACACACACACACTGACCTACAGAAACACAGACAGACAGACACACAGACACAAACACACACACACAAACACACACACACACAGACACACACACACACACACACACACACACATACACACACCCACTGACATATACATACACAGACAGACAGACAGACAGACAGACAGACAGACAGACAGACATGCAGACAGACACAGACACAGACACACACACACACACACACACACACAGACACACACACACACACACACACACACAGACAGACAGACAGACAGACAGACAGACAGACAGACAGACAGACAGACAGACACAGAGACACAGGCAGACACAGAGACACAGACAGACAGACAGGCAGGCAAACAGACAGACAGACAGACAGACAGACAGACAGACAGACAGACAGACAGACAGACAGACAGACAGACAGACAGACAGACAGACAGACAGACACACAGACACACAGATACACAGATACACAGACACACAAACACACAGACAGAGGGAGAGAAATGGAGATTGTGTGTGTGAATGTGTGTGCATGTGTGAGTATGTGAATGTGTGT
>JAWQFJ010007648.1:62500-90000 GCA_034096865.1 Theodoxus fluviatilis
TCTAGTACTCCGTTTCATCTCTGTGGAAGTATGCATTTTTATAAAAATAGACATTTTGAGCTTGATGTCCTTCTGGCGCCAGCAGGCAGAATTCAACATTACAGCATTGCTATCCGCATCAAGCGAAATATTTATGTTCGCATGAGAAGCAATTGATTACGTGGAGTCTTTTCTTCAGTCTCTAGTGTCCGTCCAACAATTGTTTGGAACGTACACGTAGGCTTCAACTCTTGCACGGTTGCACATTTCGTTTTTTCAGGATTCGTGCGAGAATTTCGAAAGAAGGAAATAGGTCGACATGAACTGTACATGCTAATACAATAGCGAACACCTATGTCATCTACGGAAAAGTCTGTCGACATTCAACGCGACTGTGTCATATCGGATGGCCATCACAAAATATTTTGTCTTAACAGTGAAGTATCGAAAAATAGCGGTGCCGGAGAGGACAGTTATAAACACAATTTTTTAAAAAAGAATAACAATTTGATGAAGCACGAATAGTCGTATTGGTACAGTTGTGCCAGCTTGACGTTCAAATCTCAGGCTTTCCCCTAAATAAGTCATTGAGACTATGATGTAACGAGTGTTGATGAAGCATCGATGGTAGCTATGGCAAGTTCTCAGCATACATTTGGCATGTCACGGTTATCAAAGTTTGAGGGCGCGAAACATTAGGTCTACTTTCCGTAACTTTAATACATGCGTGACAGGCACTGGGTTTGCAAGACAATAGGTTGATCTGCAGTGAAGCAGTGTAACGTTCCCAATCACCAGGCCGAGAGGAAAACGAAGTGGGAAGTGCTCAGACCAAACATTGATTTTGGAGTGCTGCTCGGTGAGCCGCAGTCTGACCGTGGGGCTCGTCGGAAGCGCAGAAGTTTTATCGATGTAGCGCAGAAGTTCATCCCCAGCCCTTCTCACTTCAAATTAAAAGCAACTCATCAGCTTTAAATGATATTTGTTCATGCCGTTGCAAGCGCAGAAAGGTTTATCCGTAATTGCTAGCACAGTGAGAACGTAATAGTAATGGCGGTGGTGGTAGCAGTTGTAACAGTAAGTCGTTGATGATGATGATGATGATGATGATGATGATGATGATGATGATGATGATGATGATGATGATGATGATGATGATGATGATGATGATGATGATGATGATGATGATGATTGATGATTATGATGATGATGATGATAACGATACAACAATTACAATAACAACAATCATCATAGTCATCATCATCATCGTCGTCGTCGTCGTCGTGTCGTCGTCGTCGTTGTTGTTATTGTAATTATTGTTGTTATTATTATTGCTGTTATTACATTTTTAGGAAATCATTTAGGGAAAATTCACCCCCAGTCGCCGCTGTGAAGTGCCCAGTCACCAGTTTTACCCCGCGGAAGGAGATGCAATGTGGGTGAAGAATCTTGCCCGAAGATACAATTCTAGGATCTGTACAGCTTCAAACGCGGCACCCATCAGCTGCAAACGACTGCAGGTCAAATGCTCTACCTCTCTGACACAGAGGAGTTTAAGGAACAGGAACAGAAGAAGCAATAGCAGAAGCAGGGATAGCAGGAGAAGAAGCAACAGTAGCAGCAGTTGCAACTGCATGGACGAAAGCAGGTGTACAATGAGTCTTCTTCTTGGTTGTCTCTCGATGTCGAGGATGACGACTCGCTGTGCCATCATCTGTGGATGCGCATATGTCTCCGAAGACCAAACTCCGATGCATACAGCCGGCTGCTGTTGGAGCAAGGAACACCGGTCTAGACAGAGGTTGAAGCAGCTCTTTGTCGCCTTGCTCGCGCGGCTTCAAGACGACAACGGCGGTCATTTTCAAGAGCTCTTGCAGCTTTTCGGGTGATGGCACGCCAGAGGGTTCTGTCGGCAGCAGTGTCCTCAAGGTGCCGTGGTTGGAGGTTTGCCCATTTGATGTTCGCCTTGAGGTTGTCCTTGTATCTTTTCTTTGGACCTCCTTGGTTCCGACCTCCTTGTGCCAACTCGCCATAGAAGAGCTGCCGGGAGATTCTGCACACCTGCATGCGGATGACATGCCCGGACCATCGAAGCTGGACATTGAGGATCTTGGCTTCGATGCTAGTGGAGCCGGCTCTGTCAAGGACCTCCTGGTTGGTGACGTGGTCCTGCCAGCTTATCCGCATTATTGACCGCAGGCGCGCATGTGGAATTGTCAAGACGCTTGATATGCCTGTGGTACAGAGTCCATGTCTCGTAACCATAGAGCAGAGAAGTGAGGACCACTGCCTTGTACACCTTGAGTTTGGTTGAGAGGCGGATGGCTCTGTGTTGCAAAACTCTGGTACGGAGTCTCCCTAGTGCCTGGCTTGCTTTCTGGATCCTCGCTGCAATCTCGTTGTCGAGGGATCCGTCAGAGGAAATTATGCCGCCCAGGTATTTGAAATTGTCAACATTCCTCAGCTGTGTGCCATCAATGGTGATGCATGGGTAAAATTAGTAGCAGTAGCAACAACAACAAAGATGTCATAATAGCAGCAGTAGCAATAGTAGTCATTGCGATAATACAGGTAGAAGCAGTAGTAGGAACGGAAATAGAAGTAGTAGGTGTGGTGGTGGTGCTTTGCTGTTGTGGTTACTGTTGTTTTTGCAGAAGTCCAGTTGACAATATTGATCGTGGAAGTATCTGTGACAATAATAATAAGGTTTATTAAAGTGGTATTGAACGTGTCTATACTGGATATGCCACAACTTGTGGTCCAAATTATTTATTTTAGATGTACCGGAATACCGGTGGGAGTGAGGACTATAGTATCTTGTATTTGTCATTGTTGCGAGTATTTCAAGAGTTAAAATAATTATAGCCATGATCTTGTTGATGTTCAGGACACTGATAGCGTTTGTACTGGAGGTGATCACGCTTGCAACATATTGACGACTGTTTCCCCAATTCTGTGAAGTGTGCATGCTGTTTTCACGACACGTACACCTCTCAGGGAGAGAAGCCATGCCTCAATGATGACACAGACAGACAATTTCGAACGGGAACAATCATAATGGTAATATATTTCAATCATGGGGGTAATGGTGGCAGTAATGGCGAGTGAGCGGCTGTAGTGATGGCTGTAGTGATGGCTGTAGTGATGGCTGTAGTGATGGCTGTAGTGATGGCTGTAGTGATGGCTGTAGTGATGGCTGTAGTGATAGTGGTCGCGGCGTTGGTGGTGGTGGTGGTGGTGGTGGTGGTGGTGGTGGTGGTGGTGGTGGTTGTGGTGGTGGCGGCGGCGTTGGTGGCGGTGATAGCAATGGTAGTGGCGTTGGTGGTGATGGTAGCAGTGGTGGAGGCGCTGGTGGTGGCGGTAGCAGTGGTGGAGGCGTTGGTGGTGGCGGTAGCAGTGATGGTGGTGGTAGCAGTGGTGGTGTTGTTGGTAGTGGTGGTAGCAAAGGTGTGGTGGTAGCAGTTGTGGTGGTGGTATAGATGGTTGTGGTAGCAGTGATGGTGGTGTAGGTGGTAGTAGTTATAGTAGTACCAGCTGTGGTTGTGGAGATGGTAGCGATACCAATGGTGGTGGTGAAGGTGGTGGTGAAGGTGGTGGTGGTAGTACAAATGGTGGTGGTGATGGTATTATTGGTGGTGGTGGTAGCAGTGGTAGTGGTGTAAGGGTGGTAGTAGTAGCATTGATTATACTGGCGGTGGTGGTGTAGGTGGACGTGGTTTTAGTGGTAGTGGTGTAGTTGGTGGTGGCACTAGTGGTGGTGTGTCGGTGGTGGTAGTAGCAGTGGTGGAGGAGTAGGTGCTGGTAGCAGTGGTAGTGGTAGCAGTGCTGGTAATGGTAGCAGTAGTAATGGTGGTGGTGGTAGCGGTCGGTACCAGTGGTGGTGGTGAAGGTGATGGTGGTGGTAGTAGTGGTGGTATAGCAATCTTGATTATCGTAAACATCCGGTAATGGTCATGCTGACGTTGATGAAATTGCCCTCTATACCGCATTATAACAATTGCTGCAACATTCAGCTTTCAAATGCGTCATTGATGAACTCGTAAACTTTTTTCGACCAGCTTGATTGCGTGTGTATCGAACTAATACTGACAATAATTATTTCTGTGGCTATATTTTACAACATTTGCAAACACACAGATACAATATTTCTTTTTTCATAGATTTTCCTGTTTACTTACGACTCCTACAAATTAACTTTGTTTTCGTCCTGCAGATATTCGACTAATAAGTATCATTCTTAGCTCAAGCAAAGACTATGGGGAGAGCATGATGATTTAAGAAAGCTATCAACGATTTTCTGCATTGCTGTTGTAATACCTCATGTCATATGCGTATGGTCAGAGCTATCAGTCTCATTATTTCTCATACTCCATGAGCTCCTCGCCCCTTTTCTTCACCTCATTTTGTTCTTTATGTAACCCTTTGGGGGGGGGGGGGGGAACCTCTTCGTCAACTAAAATATGCTTATATGACCAATCTCCACACCAGACGCTATGCTTGTATCACAGGAGGCGGTCTCCACTAAAATAGTTTAAGGGATGTAGTGTTAATCGACGATTTCATACTTATTTTGTCCCGAATGGGTACGAGTTGCCGGGCTTGCTTTGTTCCCATGACAGGTCATCACACCCAACACTTTAACAGCTGATGAATCATTGTCTCCCATCTTTCCATTGATCCGCAGCTCATTCATCACGTGTATGCGTGTAGGCAGGGGTAGAGGTAGGGGTTTGGGGTGGTTGAGGGTGGGGGGTCGGGAAGAAGGGGAAATTGCGACCATGAGAAGGTTGGAAGTCTGTGTGTGTGTGTGTGTGTGTGTGTGTATGTGAGTGTGTGTGTGTGTGTGTGTGTGTGTGTGTGTGTGTGTGTGTGTGTGTGTGTGTGTGTGTGTGTGTCTGTGTGTGTGTGAGTGTGTGTGTGTGAGTGTGTGTGTGTGTGTGTGTGTGTGTGTGTGTGTGTGTGTGTGTGTGTGTGAGGATTACAGAGTTTGAGGTTGGCAATAGAAGGGAGTGAACAGAGGAAGCAGTGAACAGAGGAGGAAGGGCGAAGTGTTGGAGAGGGGGGTCAGTGCAGGCATTGGAGCAGAGAGGGTGTTGGAGAGGGGGGTCAGTGCAGACATTGGAGCAGAGAGGGTGTTGGAGAGGGGGGTCAGTGCAGACATTGGAGCAGAGAGGGTGTTGGAGAGGGGGTCAGTGCAGACATTGGAGCAGAGAGGGTGTTGGTGAGGGGGGTCAGTGCAGACATTGGAGCAGAGAGGGTGTTGGAGAGGGGGGTCAGTGCAGACATTGGAGCAGAGAGGGTGTTGGTGAGGGGGGTCAGTGCAGACATTGGAGCAGAGAGGGTGTTGGAGAGGGGGGTCAGTGCAGACATTGGAGCAGAGAGGGTGTTGGTGAGGGGGGTCAGTGCAGACATTGGAGCAGAGAGGGTGTTGGAGAGGGGGTCAGTGCAGACATTGGAGCAGAGAGGGAGTTGGAGAGGGGGGTCAGTGCAGACATTGGAGCAGAGAGGGTGTTGGAGAGGGGGGTCAGTGCAGACATTGGAGCAGAGAGGGTGTTGGTGAGGGGGGTCAGTGCAGACATTGGAGCAGAGAGGGTGTTGGAGAGGGGGGTCAGTGCAGACATTGGAGCAGAGAGGGTGTTGGTGAGGGGGGTCAGTGCAGACATTGGAGCAGAAAGGGTGTTGGAGAGGGGGGTCAGTGCAGACATTTGGTGTGGAGCTAGGTTCAAAAAATACCCTGAAAATCAAGGCCCAATCCAGGCCCGGGCAACAACTTACCTGGTTCGGGACCCCCCCAAAACCACCATTATCCTACTCTCAGTGACATTGACTCCACCACACGTTCTAACTCCCCAGTGAACATGACACTACCACACGTTCTACTCACCCCGAGCCCCGCAGTCAGGGTGAGGAACATAACTACCCCCCCCACACCGTGACTACCCTACTAAGTATCTTGTGACTACCCATCTATCCCGTAAGTTCGGCTTACACAGACAATAAAATATATAATACATATTTAGGAAATCATATTCAAAATAATTATGTATAACTATATACTTCCCAGTTAACAGATGGAGCGGCGGTATAGTAATAGAGTTATCACACCGATCGTTGCAAGACATTTCGGGTCGAATGCCAATAGGGTCTCACTACCTCCGAGAGTGAGACGTAAGCTAATAACTGTTACTGCACGAATAAATCGAGGGAGGTCAAGGGCTAGACATTGGAGCAGATAACAATAATCGACTCCCAGTAAACGGTGACTTATCCACCAACACATCTACTCCCAAGTTAACCTGATGGAGCCTAGTATGAGACCATCGCTGAGTCTGGTTGTTGGGTGTCCTATCTACATGCTCTAGTAACGAATGGGGGGGCGGACACCTACGCAACCTCACCGCCCGTGTCCTCAACTAGTCACGAGGTACGAAGACTTTGATACTGGAACAGCACGTAACACAAGCACGCAGAGGTTCTAGTATTTCCCGAGTAACCATGACTACACAAGTGCTACTCCTGTCAGGAGTGAAGTGTCTAAACGTGACATCGTGCAGACATTGGAGCAGAAACCTACAGGCGATAACGAGTTTTCGCTGACTCTCCAGTAACATGACTTCACAAGTTTACCTTGTCAGCCGGGAGTGTAACCATGACACTGACTGTGCAGAGACCAACTACTATCTACTGTGCTCAGTAAAGCAACGGTGAAGGGACTTTTATTACATCACGTTACTACACGGTTCTGTCTCCCCGGGTTTAAACCTGTGTGTTGAGACTTAGACAAGCTACGTCTTACTCCCAGCCCAGGTGATGGGTGGTAGTAACGTATGACTCATTGTACGCACCACCGATCTGAACACTCTGTGCAGCAGACTCGAGGATGTTGAGTAACATGGTACGCGAGGGAGTGGTCCCACCGTGCAGCCAATCTTAGTAGAGACGATAAAACACAGGACAGGTACTTTGGTTTGCTGACTATCTCCGGTAACATGGACCTACACAGTTATTTAGAGCTGGGCCCAGAACTATGGACTACAACGTTACTCCCAGTAACATGATACACACGTTAACAGCAGCTAACATGAGCACACCACCACCCCGCGCGTTACCTACTCTCATTAACATGACTAAACGTATTATCCTACATCACGATGCAGAGATCATTTGGTATTAGAAAAACAGAATCTTACACGCGTTACTACTCCCAAGGTACGACGGCATGACTACACACATCTACTCTCAGTAACATGACTACACACGTCTACTCCCAGTAACATGACTACACATATCTACTCCCAGTAACATGACTACACACGTCTACTCCCAGTAACGTGACTACACATATCTACTCCCAGTAACGTGACTACACACATCTACTCCCAGTAACATGACTACACATATCTACTCTCAGTAACATGAATACACATATCTACTCCCAGTAACATGACTACACCCGTCTACTCCCAGTAACGTGACTACACCCGTCTACTCTCAGTAACATGACTACACATATCTACTCTCAGTAACATGACTACACATATCTACTCTCAGTAACATGACTACACACATCTACTCTCAGTAACATGACTACACATATCTACTCTCAGTAATATGACTACACATATCTACTCCCAGTAACGTGACTACACACGTCTACTCCCAGTAACATCACTACACACATCTACTCTCAGTAACATGACTACACATATCTACTCTCAGTAATATGACTACACATATCTACTCTCAGTAACATGACTACACACATCTACTCCCAGTAACATGACTACACACGTCTACTCCCAGTAACATGACTACACTCACCTACTCCCAGTAACATGACTACACACATCTACTCTCAGTAACATGACTACACATATCTACTCTCAGTAATATGACTACACACATCTACTCCCAGTAACGTGACTACACACATCTACTCCCAGTAACGTGGCTACACATATCTACTCCCAGTAACATGACTACACACACCTACTCCCAGTGACGTGACTACACACACCTACTCCCAGTAACGTGACTACACACATCTACCACTCAAACAGAAAATCAACACCGTTCACCTATTCGTCATTTCCTTCTGGCGATGCAGTCTTCTTTTGAAGCGTTGAATCTTGCCAGAAGCCGTTCAACAAATGACGTAAAACGTCGTACAATCTACGTGACATCATACAATCTACGTGACATCATACAATCTACGTGACATCATACGACCAACTACACCACCCAGGACATCAACACACAAAGTGACAAACCGACTACACACACAGAACTTACACACAGAGTGATAGACCAGCTACACCGCACAAAACTTCTACATGTACACAAAGTGACAGACCAGCAACACCACACAGAACTGCCACACACAAAGTGACAGACCAACTACACCACACAGAACTGCCACACACAAAGTGACAGACCAACAACACCACACAGAACTGCCACACACAAATTGAGAGACCAACTACACCACACAGAACTTCCACACATAAGGTGACAGACCAACTATGCTACACATAACTTTCACTCACAAAGTGACAGACCAACTACACCACACAGAACTTTCACACACAAAGTGACAGACCAACTATGCCACAAAAAACTTCTAGACACAAAGTGACAGACCAACTCCACAACAAAAAACTTCTAGACACAAAGAGACAGACCAACTACACAACAAAAAACTTCTAGACACAAAGAGACAGACCAACTACACCACAAAAAACTTCTAGACACAGAGACAGAGGAACTACACCACAAAAAACTTCTAGACACAAAGAGACATAGGAACTACACCACAAGAAACTTCTAGACACTAAGAGACAGACCAACTACACCACAAAAAACTTCTAGACACAAAGTGACAGAGGAACAAGTCGTTTCACTGTTTATCCGCACACCTCCGTTGGGATCATCATCAATCTCCGTGTCCACCACAGGGTCAGTCTGCTCAGCCACTCCCTCGTCTTGCTCGTCCACAGGTCCGGGTTCAAAGGGGTCGGGCAGTATAATGGTCTCCTCCTTCGTATCCGCTGATCGACGCCTTCTGCCTCGATGTCCGGCACTGCGAGGGTTAGGGGTGTTGTTGGATTGTACAGTACAAGTATTGAATACATACAAATATATCAACGTCTTGTTATCGCCGTCAAGTCTCTCACCCTGACAGCCAAATGTTTTCAAGCAGAGAGCGAAAATACATGTAGTTAAGCATCGAATCCTTGTGCATGGATATTCTCCCTTGTGCATGGATATTCTCCCCGGGTTGAAAGTAAGAACAGCCCCACCGCGTTTTCCTATGCGATTCGTAAAAGGCGAGTGATTAGGAAAATCGTGACTTAATTTTCTCTTTCTCTAACCTCAGATTTTGTGCGCAATAGCCTTACACCCTACAAAGGCTGACAGGCCGTAAAACTCCATCAACTCATTCAGTCATTCATACATTCATTGTGCATGGACATTGAAAAAAAATTGCATGGGTCAGGGGTGTTGTGTGACGTCTTGACAGCAATGCATGGTGGTTCTTTGGCTTCTTACCAGTGACCACTCGGTCACCTGTTCTTCAAGAGAAGGCGACGGTCGTTTGTGTCGTCGTTGTTGTTGTTGTTGTTGTTGTTGTGCAGAGATGGATAGAGGGTGAAATAATAAGTGACTACAGTTAGCTTTCTCGTGGGAAGGGTGAGAGCGAATGAGAGAGAGATAGAAAGAGAGAGAGAGAGAGAGAGAGAGAGAAAGAGAAAGAGAGGGAAAGAGAAAGAGAGAGAAAGAGAGAGAGAGAGAGAGAGAGAGAGAGAGAGAGAGAAATGGGGGTGGGGGACAGACAGACAGACAGACAGACAGACAGACAGACAGACAGACAGACAGACAGACAGACAGACAGACAGACAGACAGACAGACGGACGGACGGACGGACGGACGGACGGGACGGGACGGGACGGGACGGGACGAGACGAGACGAGACGAGACAAGACAAAACGAGACGAGACGAGGCGAGACGAGGCGAGACGAGACGAGACGAGACGAGACGAGACAAGACAAGGCAAGACAAGACTGGCGGATGGACTGATGGACATACGGGCAGATGGACAGGAGACATGTATAGCCCGACAGACAGACCGATCGAGCAACTATCCGATCGACAGATACACAAATCGAGAGGAAGACAGACAGAAATGCAAGAGGCATGCACACACACAAGCAAAAGTACGGACTGAATACGTCAAACACATGGAATAACAGAAAAAGGACGGACAGAGAGAGAAACGGACGAGTAGACACAAAGAGAAGACGCACTTGGTGAAGACCAGTTCACCAACAGACGAAACCACGGCTTTGCTCAAAGTCTTCTTGTGTCCAGTGGTCATCCTGGCAGTAAGACCCGTCCGTGACCCCTGACCCTTGGTCCCAGGCCCCGACGGCTTGCCCTGCGTGGTCAGAGATAGGAACAATGCAAAGGCGGTGGATTGACGTAACGAGTGTCCATTCCACAGAAATGTTTCATGTCTCTCACATTCATCTGCGCATAAGCTCTCAAACGCCCAAGAAATGTCTATTCTCACACTCACAGTGATATTTTAGCGTTAACGTCGACCAATTTGGCATTAGCATGTCATAATTATGCTCATAATCTATTCTGACTTAATGAGCGTTTTCTGTGTATGTTGGTGCTCTTTGTTTTCGTCACGACTATCGCACTTCTTAAGCAAACTCGGACAATCTAGCCCGTGTAAAATGTCATGAAACGTGCGACAGACATCGCACGTCCACATTTGTTTTTGCTCTGGAACACCACTGTAGAGGAAGAAGGCAATGCACAAAGCTGACCAAGTCAGACCTCGACAGGATCTCGGAGGACCCACGCTGGACGCGTAGGGAGACGTTTCACAGTCAGATCACATTAGCAAGGAACACAACTCGAGAAAGCAAGCAGTATTAAAGCCAGAGCCTGGCGATAACAACGACAGGTTAAGAAGTGATGATGCCCGAATCCAAACAGACAGATCGAGGCGAGGCAATTTTTGCCAGAGTCGAGTGATTGTCTCCGTGAATGGGCGGGTGTCTGCGTTGACCAGCTAATGAGAAGACATAGCGAGCGTTATTGACAATTGTCTGAAAAATACTACTTTTCCATGTCATCCAGGAGAGTCATCTCAACTAAAGAGAAGATGTTATTTTCTTCATTACTTTTAAAACTGTTATAATTGAATACTTTGAATAGAAACCAAAAAGAGTTTTTTTTTTCTGTCTGGATCGAAAGTTGCCCAAGATCTCAAAGAAAATGGCAACAGTTTGCCTACTTTTTGCAAATTTTCAAACCTCTATAGCATTTAAGCCAAACCTACACTAAGACTGCAAAAAAAGTTTCCCAATGTAGAACCCCATTTGCTTCCAGATTGGTCAGACCTGAATGCAGACAAAAGTAAGCTATGTGTGTGTACTTGTTCTGTCACGGTATTAACATTGTGGATACTTGTAATACTTTTTCTCCTGTCTGGACACGCTCTATCCGTGCATGTCTTTCTTACCTTTGAACCGCTTGTTTTGACAACAGATGATATCGTGCCTTTCATGACAGCAACATCCTGACTGTTTCTGTTTCCTGTCTTTTTGGGGGCGGCATGGCCAGCACCACTGGACGTCTGCAGATGGACACCAGGGTCACTCATTGCGGGTCTGCCCTTGGTGCTTGATTCCAGTGGAGTGCCACGTGCCTTGCTGTGGGTTGGAGACTTCTTCAGCGTACCACGTGACGACTGGTCAGTTTTCGGCCCACGAGTCGAATATTGCAAATTTCTAGTCAACCATCCAAGATTTGAATGATCTCTATTTCTCTTCCCCGTTCGTTGATCATGAACAGAACCACTGTCGTTCGAATGAGTACTGAACACTCCAGGACCTGCCAACACACGCCTTGGGGGACCATGATTGGAGGTCAAGGTCACATTTTCTCCCCATTTTGGGGTCTTGTCTCCTGGAATCCTGTTGGCAGCGTGTCTCTCTTTCTCTCTGGTCAGCAGTTTTGGCGTCAGTCGCTTGCGAAGGCTGCCTGCAGGTCGCTTCGCCGTACTCTTGATCGGGGAGGGAGGCAGGGACGGCTGTGACGACGACCCGTCGTCACCGTGTCCAGGGTAGGGTGTGGTGTTTTCGATGCGAGACTCTTTGGTTTCTCGTCTCTTCCGTGTCAGCGGTGCATCCCGCTGATTCTCTTCTACGTTGCGTTGCCGTAGCGAAAGTGGATTACCTCCCCGTCGAATGGCGTGGGACTGTCCGAATCGCACCATGGTTCTTCGGCGCCTTTCGTCCTCCAGCTCCTCCGCCAGGTCGCTGTCGTCGTCCAGGCTGCTGAGTCGCGCCAGGGCCCTGGTCACGTCGTCATCCAGGGAGCGCGTGCGCTTGGTCTCAGGGCTTGGGGAACGCGCGCCCGACTTGCCTGTTGCAGTCCTCCTCGCTGCTTTGACAGTGGCCTCACTCCCTGCAACGGCCCTACGCTTCTTCTTAAAGATGTTTTTGCTCTGGTTGTCAGCCACGCCTCCATTCTCCTCATCGTCGTAATCATTTCCGTCGTCTCCCTCCTCGTCATCGCTCCAGTTTTCACTGGCATCTTCCTCGTCATCGTCGTCGACGGACAAGGGGAGTTCGTGGCTGAGCCCTGTTAAGTCCACTGTTTCTCTTTTCTGTAGGTCACTTGGAGAAGTGCCCCAGTCGTCCAGGGATTGGAGACTGAAACGATCGTCATGCGGGCCCTCTGCCTTGACAGCGGGGCGAGGCGAAGTCCAGTGGTCAGCAAAGGTCTTCACTTCGGCGTCTGGTAGGCTCCCGCCTGCCTGCAGACCTCGACGGAGCGTTTCAAAAGATTGACTCCCTCCCGCTGTCTCTGTTGTGTAAGTCATTGGCTCTTCGTTCATGGTGTTGAATCGGATTTCTTCATCGGTGTTTTGCATCGTCTGAGAACTCTCCTGCTTTTCGTGGCCACTGTAGCCGTCTTTTCCTTCGGCCCAACTGGGCAGCGCGTCTGGGGCGCTGGAACTGAAGACCCTCTCGAGAGAAGCTAGCTCCTTCTCGGCGTCTCTTCTCCTCTTCGTGTCGCCTTCTTCGAAGTCTTTCTGTTGCTCCTCCTCCAGACGCTGCTGCAGAACCTCTAGATCGATGGATTGTTTCGCCTGATAGTCGCTCTCTGCGAGACCCATGCTTCTCCTTTTTCGGTCGTCCAAGTCATCATCAATATCGTCTTCATCATCGTCGTCATCATCATCTTCTTCTCCGTCATCAGGAGAGTCCACTTCTTGGTTTAATTTCTCTGTTAAAGCCACGAGATCAGGTGAATGCTTTTCAAGTGAGGTGTAGCCTATGTCCTTCAGACTCCTCTTGTCCATACCATCGTCATTTTTATCATCTTCTTTATCATCATCGTCTTCGTCATCATCATCATCATCATTATCATCATCATCGTCGCTGTTTTCATCATTTTTGTATCCAGTTCCTTGCAAGCCAAGTGCTGGAGAGAATTTCTGCTGGAGTGTATCCTCCATGTTACTTCCAGGCGTTCTTTTCTCATTGTCACTGACAACTCCATCGAAGCCAGTGCTTCTCCTGTTCTTCTTCTTTTGGTGAGGAGAGGAGTTTCTCCACAGACGCGCACTGCCATCCTTCAAACTTCTCCGCTTTCGACGTCTGTCCTCCTCCTCCTCCTCGTCGTCGTAATCATCGAAATCATCAAAATACATTCGCGGCTTCGCAGAATCAGATGAGTTCTTTTGCATCAGGCCACCATTGACATCGCCTACGCTTCGTTTTCTGTCAAAGTGATCTGTGATGCCTCGTCCATTGGTGTCTTTAGAGCCAACAGACTGCGCCTCATCCGAAGTGCTAATGAGATCATCTATGCTTCTTTTGCTGACGTTGAAGATAACATCGCTGTCTAAAATCGAGTCGTCATCTTCGTCATCGAAGTCAAATTTCTTCCGTATGTCCTCGATGTCTGGAGGGTGCTTTCCCTTTGATGGCTGTCCATCATCCTCCAGGCTTCTCCTACTCCTTTCCTCTTCTTCGCTGTCAAGGATTTCATCGTCTCCGATGTCACCCATGGCAGACAACTTCTCTTCAAGGATGTCCAGGCTGGATGTTCGTCTGCTCCGATTAGAGTTGATAGGAATCCCCTCTACATCGCTGTCGTCCTTTACGAGTGAGTCGTCTGCATTCCTTCTGTTCTTGTCTGTGGCTGTCGGCGCGTCGATATCTCGGAGAGATAAAGTAGACGTGGCTTTTAATCGTGTCCCTCTCTCCTTCCGGGTGCCAGTCGTCCCTCTCAAGGGAGTTCTCTTGCCCCTGTTCACTTCATCAATCTCATCATCATCGTCATCGACATTATCATCATCGTCATCATCATCATCATCGTCGTCGTCTTCATTATCTTTGACGCTGTTGTAGTGTCCCCTGCTCTGGCCGGACTCCTCAAGACGTGCTTGCAGGGCTGCGATGTCCAGGGATCGTCTGGCCCTGTCCTGGTCCAAGTCCGGCCCGGGAGGCAGGTGGACAGGACGTCCACCTCCTGGCAAGCCAGCACCCTCACCTTTGGAAACTGGAGGGTCTTTCAAATTATCTGGCGACTTGGCAACTGGACGAACAGGATTTCTTGTTTCCAACTTCTCGTTTTCTCGTACAAAGCTTTTGTCCAGGGTGTCACCCTGGGTAGATCTCTGAGGTGACTTTTGAGGTGACTTCTGAGGTGACTTCTGAACTGATTTTTGAGGTGAGTTCTGGGTTGACTTCTGAACTGACCCCGGCATTTGGGGGTTTGCATTTGATGCTGCTGTTTCTTTCCGCGTGTTCTCATTCCTCTCTCGCTGTCCCTTCTGTCGGAAATGCTTGGGTCGGACTCCGCCCGCTGTCTCCGTCTGACGTCTCTGCCTGGTGAATGGGTCGTCAGGAACCGACTCACTGCCTGCCTGCGGGTCAAGGTCGTTCTTTGACATTTCCCTCCAGCCCGTGGCCTGAGGATCGGAACTGCGGATGAAGCGCTCGATGTTCTCGTCATCGTCCTGGTATTCTTCGTCCAGCATCTTGGAAAAATCATCGGCGTCGGCGTTGGCTTCATCGGAGAAAATGTTACGTTGGTTTCGCGTCGCCGCCTTGCCTCCAGCGTCGAGTCCGAAGTCACTGTCAGCGGTTGACACTCGACCGATCCTGGGTAGTTCGACATCGCGGAGGGAATCTTTCAGGGAAGAGGCCTCTCCGTCGGCAATCTTGCCTTCGGTGATGCCTGGGGTCACGGACCTCCGCACGAAGTCGTTGTCGTCCAGGTCGAGCTCCTCCTCTTCATAGTCCAGGTCGGGGCTGGTCTGATGCAGCCCCAGCACGCCATTGAAGTCCACGTCCAGGGCCCGCAGTTCCCGCTCCAGAGGGCTCTCCTGCTCAGTCCTCCCTTCACTCAGGCTGTCGTCCCTCACACGAAACGAACGCATGTCCTGATCGGAGACTTCTCGCCGGCTTCGTTTCAGTGCAGGGCGTTTTTCAGCAGAACTCTGGCTACGAGTTTTCATGGCGGGGTCGTGCTTAGATCCAGTTTGTTTCTCGACAGCCTTTTGTAGTCTGAACGAGGAGACAGCCTGCAGTGCGGATGCCCGTGTGATCGTTTCTGGGCGTACCTTCTCGGCTGTCCGAACGTGAGATGCACCGCCGCCAGCACTGGAAGAAACAGCAAGCGGTTTGGCTTCTCCTCGCTTCTTGACGTGCTGCATTCTCGTAGTGGCTGACGAGGGTGTGGGTGCTGACGAGGGTGTGGGTGCTGACGAGGGTGTGGGTGCTGACGAGGTTGTGGGTGCTGACGAGGGTGTTGGTGTTGATGAGGCTGAGTACGCCCGGTCCTTTTTAAGGACGTGTTGAGTCCTTGAGGCTTTAGCAGCTAAGTCCTTTGTTATGGAAATCCGCGTGCCCTGATGCTTGTTGTGGAAGCGTGCAAGACCGGGGCTTGGAGACTGAGAGGACGACTGATTAATCCGGTTGGGAAGGGTTCTATTTACATTGTAATTAGATATTTTGTTTTTTCTCCCCGTCATCAATAAGCCTTTGTCGGCAGTTCTGTTCATAAAACGAGGCGGCACTTTATCTGCAATGGCATTTTTCATCTTGACTATAGCCATTGCGTTTCCAGCGACTGGTGGAGCAGTGTCCCTCTTACCCTGGCCCACCTTGAAAGCACTTTTGCCGCTTTGTTTGTCACGCATCTCCCTGTCAGAAGCAGAAGTAGAAACTGATCTTGGGATCCGCACCTTTGCAAGGTGAGTCTTCGAGTGGGAACCGCCACCGTCTTTTGCCTGTCTGTCCTCGTCCTTGCGTTTGGCAGGGACCTGGCTTCCTGGAACTGGCACGCGCTTTCCCGCTCTCCCTTCCGCTCCAGTCTTTGAGGCACTGAACCCGCGGTCTGGGGACCTGGAGGTTGCCTCACTGGGGTCACTGACGGCGCGTGGAGGACGTGTGTTCTTTCGTCCTTTCGGCGTCGCCCTCTTGGGGAGTCCGTGGCTGGCGCTCTCGCCGCTGTCCTGGAGGAGTCCGTGGAGGCGCTCGATGTCCTCGTCGTTGACGTGGCTCAGGAAAGGCAGGTTCCTCCATCGGTGTTCTCCGCGTCTCTGCCTCGGAGGCGCGGTAACCGGGACGAGATGCTGTTGTTGTTGTTGCTGCTGTTGTTGCTGCTGCTGCTGCTGCTGCTGCTGCGGCCCGTGTTTCCTAGAATTCTCACTGTCGACCTCTCCACCATCAGCATAGGACCTTGGTTGTCCTTGGTGCGAAAAGTAGATGTTTGGAAATTGAACATGACAGTAAAATCGAGCACATTTCTTCGAACAGCTACCACTATTTGAAGTTTGATGCGCAATGGCAGTGTCTGTTCTGTGTGCAGAGACTTTGAGTACATATGGTGTTCTACACTGTATAGTAATACTGTATGTTGTCGATTGGTTGCTGTTGTACATGGTCTGAGATTTATCTTCGAGGGTAATTTGAACGCGCAGTGGGATCTGAATTATCTGACGCTGTCCCGATGGCCCTGCTAGCTTCTCAGGCTGCTTGGGGCCGCCCCGGGCTGAGCTACAGGAGCAGGCCCCGAACGTCCAGCAGCTAGGGGCTCCAGCTGATGAGGGGGTGGAGGGGGGGGGGGGGGGGCATCGAGCGGCTCCGGCATTGAGACATTTGTGGATGTGGTTTTGTACATGCGTTTGCAAGTTTGTGTTTCTTTGTGGCTGGACTTTTTGCTTGGTGATGCGTATTGCTACGTGTACATTCCTGCTTAGTGAAATAAATTTCAAGTACATGTCAAAGCGAGAGAGAGAGAGAGAGAGAGAGAGAGAGAGGGGGTGGGTGGGGGTGGGTGCGAGGGAGGGAGAGAGAGAGAGAGAGAGAGAGAGAGAGAGAGAGAGAGAGAGAGAGAGAGAGAGAGAGAGAGAGAGAGATAGGTTTTGGCAAAACCTCGGCCCCAGCTCAGCTGTGCACAGCCTGTATTTTGCACAAACACACACACGCACACGCGCGCGCGCGCCGCACACACACACACACACACACACACACACACACATACACACAGACGCACGCACGCGCGCGAGCATATTCATACGCACAGAACGTGGAGACTGCGAATATAGCAAGCTTTACTGACCTGATTCTCTGCGATGCATATGGATATCACGCTTGGAATTTTCCTGCATAGAAAACAAAGCACTTGGTAACAGAACCCACAACGAGTTTTTGTTTGATGATAGACACTGATAACATCCATAGCAACTGAGAGGTATTTGACAGATAATAACAATGATATCAATTGCGTGAGAGTGGACGGAATTAAAAACGAAGAAGCATTGTTATCATGCCCATAGCATTATTCACAACTTTTCTGTTCACTGATGCTGCATCATAAACTATATTGTTCAGGTCAAACTTTGTTTACTACCTTGATTCCATCCAGGTCTCAGGTAGTTGTGCAGATGTTGATATGCTCCCTTTCCTAACTAAAGCCTCCATTGATACCATCTCCACCACTACCACATCCTCTTCTTCCTGTTCCTTCTCCAGCTCCTCCTACTCCCCCTGCTTATTTCCTTTGTTCTTTTTTATGTGTCTCCTGACCTCCTCCTCCTCCTCCCCACCCCCCACCCCCTTTCCTCCTCCCCATCCCCGCCTCCTCCCCCTCCTCCCCTTCCCTCTTCCCACCTCTCCCCCCCCCCCCCTCCTCCTCCTCCTCCTCCTCCTCCTCCCTGATTACCTTAGTGACAGATGCTGCCTGCAGACAGTAGAGACACAGACAGAGGAGCACGCACGCCACCTGCCACTTCCTGTGTCCTTCCATCGTCTTCCCCAGCCCTCTGCAGTGCAGACAGGCATGCAAGTGTCTCTACTGGAAGATTTCTAGACAGCACTTGTAATAGCACTTGTCAAAAAACTACTTGTGACAAACAAAGTGAATGAACCGTATTCAAAATATATATACACGCGTCTACAAATGCGTGAAAGAGAATGGGATAATGATATGATAATGATAATCTTTATTTTTGTCCTTTCTTAGGACAATTCTTTTTGGAAAATTTTACACATCCCGTTTGCCGCTGTGCAACGCCCAGTGACCAGTTTTACTCCTCGGTAGGAGAGGCAATGTGGGTGAAGCACCTTGCCCAAGGATGCAACTCTAGGACCTGTGCAGCTTCGAACCCCGCACCCATCAGCTGCAAACGACTGCAGGTCACACGCTCTGTCTGCTCGGCTGCAGAGTGCCAGCATTCTTCAAACCATACCAGCCGTCCACGGTCCTCAGGTCATCTAACAGGGAGCTTCTGCAGGAGCATCTGTCTAGAACCAGAAGTGGGCACAGGGTCTTTGTGTCTGCTGCACCAAGACTGAAATGTCCTCTCTTGGCAACTCAGACAGGCTCCATCAGTTTCGTCCCTACATGAGGATGTTGAAGATAAATTTCTCACCCAGGTACGTTCCATAATCTGCAGTGTCCGAAAGCAGCAATGTTGCTCATACCGGCCCTCTACAACTGCTATACAAACAAACAAAGATGCTTCAGTTTCACAGAGACATCGCATATGGGCGTTGCTGATGACGTCCTTTTCCTGCTTCCTTTCCGCTGCTGGTGCTATATCTAGTTCTACTGGTATTGTCACCACTGGTTCGAAATCTAGTGGCAGTGATGCAGTGAAGGTGATTGTCGTCATGGAGTAATGTTGTTGTAATGGAAAGGGTGTATAGGTGTACTGGTTAATTTGAGCCGATGGAAATGAGGTGTTGTTTTGATGATTAATTTGGGGCTGAGGGTGATATGGTGGAGGTGCATGGTGATGGTGATGGTGCTAGGTGTACGGTCGAGGTAATGATGGTGGCAGTGATGCTACTGTTGGGGTGAGGCCACGACAGCACTGAGAGGTGGCAGTAATGCAGGTGATGGTGGTGATGGCGGTAGTGGTTGGTGGCAGTGGTGGTAGCAGTGGTGATGATGGCGGACGGGCTGTTGATGGTGGTTCTGTCAGCAGAGTGAGTTGCAGTGGTAGTCTCTGCTGGCAGTGCAATGGCAGTGGTAGTGGCGGTGGTGGTCGTGGAGGTGACTTTGATCATGGTGGAACTGTCGTACTGCTATTACTAGTGACATTTACTTCATGATCCTCTGTATACACATGGTGGCAATGGTAATGGTGGTGTGGTCGATTGTGACGGACAGTGGTGGCTGTGGTCAAGCTGGCGGAGACGATTCCAATGACAATGCATCGAAAAGGAAGCATAGTGCAGAAGAGCAGAGTAGCCAAGGGGCAGTTGGGGCCGAACCCCGCTTCACACGAGGCGATTCCACACGTTCCACACTGACGCTCTAAAGGCCGTAGTACACAAGGCGATTCCACACGTTCCACACTGACGCTGTCCACGGGACAAAAATATCTCCCAATCGTAGAGCACTACTCATGTTCTTTGCTCCACTGGCGCGAACCTCCACTGGCTGCCACAATGACCCACACCGAAATAGTCAGTGAGGAACGTGTGGAATCGCCTGGTGTAAACAGGCTTTTAGGCCGTTGTACACGAAGCTTCACGCGTGGCTGTGGCTGGTGTAAACAGGCTTTTAGGCCGTTGTACACGAAGCTTCACGCGTGGCTGTGGCTGGTGTAAACAGGCTTTTAGGCCGTTGTACACGAAGCTTCACGCGTGGCTGTGGCTGGTGTAAACAGGCTTTTAGGCCGTTGTACACGAAGCTTCACGCGTGGCTGCGGCTGGTGTAAACAGGCTTTTAGGCCGTTGTACACGAAGCTTCACGCGTGGCTGTGGCTGGTGTAAACAGGCTTTTAGGCCGTTGTACACGAAGCTTCACGCGTGGCTGCGGCTGGTGTAAAACAGGCTTTTAGGCCGTTGTACACGAAGCTTCACGCGTGGCTGCGGCTGAACACTTGGCGCAGTCCCTGACTACATGGATAGGCTCGCTTGTACATTTTTTCACAGCACCTTGCCTCGCGGTGGCAAGTCTATATATACAGACTTTCCTGGTCTCTGTGCAGCTCAGTCAACCTCGCCAGCTCACTCTGGCTCATCGTAGATGCCATGACGGAATTCTTAGTTGACGCCCGCAGAGCTGCACCAGCACAACGCTCAGCGATTGGAAAGTATTTTTGAATGACGCCAGCGACTCAATGTCAAATAGGACAATTTCTATTCCTTTCCACACGTGGTATTGCAGCTTGGAAGCATCGCTCTCTACACGCGAGGGAAGCGATTAACACTATGCACGAAGCTTCGTGTGGAAAGCGTCAGTGTGGAACGTGTGGAACGCTTCGGGCACAACGGGCTTGAGGAAGAGGCTGATGAACGACATCGAGGGCGCAATAAAAGTCATGTGTCACATGAAAAGACGAGGACGACGAATAGTTTTCAAGGGAAATGAGGACATAGAGGAGGTTACCATGACTGAAGTTTTGAAAGTTTAAAGTCAGACAAAGATGAGATAACAACTTTGATATTGCCATTCTTCCCGTATTGAGATGAGCATTCCACTCACTCTCGGCAGAAGCAAACTCCACTCAAATAAAATCCTGGGGCACGTCTCATTATTGTCAGTGTGTATGATGATAAAGGTCATTTATGATAAATGGTGGATGCTACCATTGTCCTGCCCAGAGCATGAATTCCACAAACGACATACTTTTCGATGTCAGGGGAGACCATACTCACATTGTCGTCAACATTCACGCATGTCGACTCCGTAATTTTCTTTTGCATGTCTCAAAACGGCATTTACCTTGTGACGTCATTTGCAAAGGAAGTGACGTCAGAAGTATGCTTTTATGAGATTGGTCACGGATCTATAATAAATTTATAATTTATTATAGATCCGTGGTTACTCTATCTTTCACCAGCAGCTAGAAACTCCCTACGGAGCGAAGCAGCAGACGGTCTTCAGAGGAAGAGCCCCCGTCGCCGAGTGTTGCCGAGTGTTGCCGAGTGTTGCCGAAACACTCGGCGACGGGGGTTCTTCCTCTGAAAACCGTCTGCTGCTTCGCTCCGTAGGGAGTTTCTAGCTACTGGTGAAAGATCGAGTAACTCACCAAATTGAATATGTCGATGTTTTATGTTTAAATGAGATTATAACTGAATTGTTCATGCGCACAGAAAAAGGAAGCAAGATGAAATATTGATGACAAACTCTCTCTCTCTCTCTCTCTCTCTCTCTCTCTCTCTCTCTCTCTCTCTCTCTGAAATGAGAGCAAGACGTGTGTGCCACCAATGACACTCAGATGGAGGACAGTGAGACTGGTGATACTGAGTCAGGTGACAGTGAGACTGGTGATACTGAGTCAGGTGACAGTGAGACTGGTGATACTGAGTCAGGTGATAGTGAGACTGGTGATACTGAGTCAGGTGACAGCGAGACTGGTGATACTGAGTCAGGTGACAGTGAGACTGGTGATACTGAGTCAGGTGACAGTGAGACTGGTGATACTGAGTCAGGTGACAGTGAGACTGGTGATACTGAGTCAGGTGACAGTGAGACTGGTGATACTGAGTCAGGTGACAGTGAGACTGGTGATACTGAGTCAGGTGATAGTGAGACTGGTGATACTGAGTCAGGTGACAGCGAGACTGGTGATACTGAGTCAGGTGACAGTGAGACTGGTGATACTGAGTCAGGTGACAGTGAGACTGGTGATACTGAGTCAGGTGACAGCGAGACTGGTGATACTGAGTCAGGTGACAGTGAGACTGGTGATACTGAGTCAGGTGACAGTGAGACTGGTGATACTGAGTCAGGTGACAGCGAGACTGGTGATACTGAGTCAGGTGACAGTGAGACTGGTGATACTGAGTCAGGTGACAGTGAGACTGGTGATACTGAGTCAGGTGACAGTGAGACTGGTGATACTGAGTCAGGTGACAGTGAGACTGGTGATACTGAGTCAGGTGACAGTGAGACTGGTGATACTGAGTCAGGTGACAGCGAGAATGGTGACAGTGAGACAGGTGTTACTGAGTCAGGGGATAGTGAGACTGGTGATATTGAGTCAGGTGACAGAGAGACTGGTGTTACTGAGACAAGTGACAGAGAGACAGGTGTTACTGAGACAGGTGACAGAGAGACTGGTGTTGCTGAGACTGGTGACAGTGAGACAGGTGTTACTAAGACAATTGACAGTGAGATTAGTGACAGTGAGACGGGTATTACTGAGACAGGTGACAGAGAGACTGGTGTTAATGTGACCATTGTTACTGAGATAAGTGACGTTGAGATAGATGTTACTGAGACAGGTGATAGTGAGACTGATTTTACTCATATAGGTGAAAATGAAACTGGTGTTACTGAGACATGTGACAGTGAGGTAAGGGTTACAAAGACAAATTACTGTAGGACTGTTATAATTGAGATAGTGTCACTAAGACAGGGGACTCAGAGACTAGTGTTACCGAGATAGGTGGCATTAAGGCCGGTGATACTGAGACTGTCGATGACATTGATGTTAAGAGACGTGTGACACTGCGACAGCGAGATAGTAAGACGTGTGTTGTACTACAGTGGCAGTGAGACTTGTGCTGTACTACAGAGACAATTAGACTTGTGCTGGACTACAGTGACAGTGAGACGTGTTGTACTACAGTGGCAGTGAGACTTGTGCTGTACTACAGAGACAAATAGACTTGTGCTGGACTACAGTGACAGTGAGACGTGTTGTACTACAGTGGCAGTGAGATTTGTGCTGTACTACAGTGACAGTGATACATGTGCTGAAATACAGTGACAAAGAGACAATGAGACTTGTGTCGTATTACAGTGACGGGTAGACTTGTGCTGTACTACGGAGACAATGAGACTTGTGCTGGACTACATTGACAGTGAGACGTGTTGTACTACAGTGGCAGTGAGACTTGTGCTGAAATACAATGACAGCAAAGACTATTCTTACTATATAATCTTTGGTGACAGTGAGATTTGTGCTGTACTACAGTGACAGTGAGACGTATTCTGCACTACAGTGACGTGAGACGTGTGCTGTACTACAGTAACAGTGAGACATGTGCTGTACTACAGTGACAGTGAGACATGTGCTGTACTACAGTGACAGTGAGACGTGTGCTGTACTACAGTGACGTGAGACGTGTGCTGTATTACAGTAACAGTGAGACGTGTGCTGTACTACAGTGACGTGAGACGTGTGCTGTACTACAGTAACAGTGAGACATGTGCTGTACTACAGTGACGTGAGACGTGTGCTGTACTACAGTGACAGTGAGACATGTGCTGTACTACAGTGACAGTGAGACGTGTGCTGTACTACAGTGACAGTGAGACGTGTGCTGTACTACAGTGACAGTGAGACGTGTGCTGTACTTCAGTGACAGTGAGACGTGTGCTGTACTTCAGTGACAGTGAGATGTGTGCTGTACTACAGTGACAGTGAGACGCGTGCTGTACTACAGTGACAGTGAGACGTGTGCTGTACTACAGTGACAGTGAGACGTGTGCTGTACTACAGTGACAGTGAGACGTGTGCTGTACTACAGTGACGTGAGACGTGTGCTGTACTACAGTGACAGTGAGACGTGTGCTGTACTACAGTGACAGTGAGACGTGTGCTGTACTACAGTGACAGTGAGACGTGTGCTGTACTACAGTGACAGTGAGACATGTGCTGTACTACAGTGACGTGAGACGTGTGCTGTACTACAGTGACAGTGAGACAGTGCGACAGTGAGACGTGTGCTGTACTACAGTGACAGTGAGATTTGTGCTGTGCTACAGTGACAGGGAGACAGTGAGACGTGTGCTGTACTACAGTGACAGTGACAGTGAGACTTGTGTCGTATTACAGTGACAGTGACAGTGAGACTTGTGCTGTATTACAGTGACAGTGACAGTCAGACTTGTGCTGTATTACAGTGACAGTGACACTGAAACGTGTGCCGTACTACAGTGACAGCGATACTTGTGCTGGACTACAGTGACAGTGAGACTTGTGCTGTATTACAGTGACAGTGAGACTTGTGCTGTATTAAAGGGACAGTGAGGCGTGTGCTGTATTACAACGACAATGACAGTGAGACTTGTGCTGTATTACAGTGACAGTGAGACTTGTGCTGTACCACAGTGACAGTGAGACGTGTGCTGTACCACAGTGACAGCGAGACTTGTGCTGTACTACAGTGACAGTGAGATTTGTGATGTACTACAGTGACAGTGAGACGTGTGCTGTGCTACAGTGACAGCGAGACGTGCTGTACTACAGTGACAGTGAGACGTGTGCTGTACCACAGTGACAGCGAGACGTGCTGTACTACAGTGACAGTGAGACTTGTGCTGTGCTACAGTGACAGTGAGACATGTGCTGCACTACAGTGACAGCGAGACGTGCTGTACTACAGTGACAGTGAAACGTGCTGTACTACAGTAACAGTGAGACGTGCTGTACTACAGTGACAGTGAGATTTGTTATGTACTACAGTGACAGTGAGACATGTGCTGTGCTACAGTGACAGCGAGACGTGCTGTACTACAGTGACAGTGAGACATGTGCTGTACTACAGTGACAGTGAGACGTGCTGTACTACAGTGACAGTGAGACGTGTGCTGTACTACAGTGACAGTGAGACATGTGCTGTACTACAGTGACAGCGAGACGTGCTGAACTACAGTGACAGTGAGACTTGTGCTGTGCTACAGTGACAGTGAGACTTGTGCTGTGCTACAGTGACAGCGAGACGCTGTACTACAGTGACAGATAGACTTGTGCTGTGCTACAGTGACAGTGAGACTTGTGCTGTGCTACAGTGACAGTGAGACATGTGCTGTACTACAGTGACAGCGAGACGTGCTGTGCTACAGTGACAGTGAGACGTACTGTATGTACTACAGTGACAGCGAGACTTGTGCTGTACTACAGTGACAGTGAGACTTGTGCTGTGCTACTGTGACAGTGAGACTTGTGCTGTGCTACAGTAACAGCGAGACGCTGTACTACAGTGACAGTGAGACTTGTGCTGTGCTACAGTGACAGTGAGACTTGTGCTGTGCTACAGTGACAGCAAGACGCTGTACTACAGTGACAGTGAGACGCGTGCTGTGCTACAGTGACAGTGAGACGTGTTGTACTACAGTGACAGCGAGACGTGCTGTACTACAGTGACAGCGAGACGTGCAGTACTACAGTGATAGTGAGACTTGTGCTGTGCTACAGTGACAGCGAGACTTGTGCTGTGCTACAGTGACAGTGAGACTTGTGCTGTGCTACAGTTGTGTATTAGGTAAGAGGGACATGAGGAGTGGAGGGCAGTCAGGCCGAGGTTAGCGTAGCCGCAGCAGTCGTGCTGTGGTGACAGCGAATGGCCATCAGCCGCTCAAGCCGCCCCCTCTCCTCAGAAGTCCTGGCCATAAACTGGGCTCTCCCTGGTGTTTGCTGAGGGAGAATAAGTACGTCCGCCGCCTTTCATGGGCAGTCAAGTAAAACGATATTGAAATGAGAAGAAATTTATGGCCTCTGTGCCGCGTCCTTAGGCTGACATCGGAGTCACACATACAAACATACATACATACATACACACATACATACATACATACATACATACATACATACATACATACATACATACATACATACATACATACATACATACATACATACATACATACATACATACATACATACATACATACATACATACATACATACATACATACATACATACATACATACATACATACATACATACATACATACATACATACATACATACATACATACATACATACATACATACATACATACATACATACATACATACATACATACGTACGTACGTACGTACGTACGTACGTACATACATACATACATACATACATATCAAATCACTTTATTGCAGAAAATGTACAAAGATCATACATGGCTGCTAAAATCACAGCTATGTGAAGGAACACTAGTCTAACTGAAGCACCCGTCTGGACAGATTCGCCTCTTCAACGATGATTTAGTAAAACTTCACAAGTCAGCCCATACAAAAGTTCATCTATCTAAGTTCCCTTTCCATTAAGAAATTTCTTCTGGCCCAAGCTCTCCTCGACCCTATCATGACTGACAGACTGAGGTACTTAGCTAGATTCCTGCTTAAGCGTTTTGTTAGGCCCAACAACATGAGGCCTTTGACAAATCTGTGATGTACAGTACCAAGGGACCCAATCACCAGGACTACTATTTTCGTGGAAAAGCCAGCATCATTAAGCTGTTGGCTTAGTCTGCACTGACATGTGCAAGTGTTGGAACTGACACAACATGCCAGGAATTGAAAACGAACAAGTCAATTTTGCAGAACTTTCAGACAGTGATGCAGACTCTGACAATGAGTCTGACATTTAGAATTTAGATGCAGAATTCTTCATCCTGTTCTTCTTGAGTGAGTGACAATGCTGTTCTTTCCAGTTTAAATTTTGAGTGACTTTCATCGAATTGATTGGACTTGCATGGTGTGATCTTCATCTATGACCATGGTCTGTGGAATCTTACACTGAGGAAAGAAACATGGGAATATAGACCGGGTTGCTTTGTAGAATATTTGGACATTGACCTTCAATTGATCTATTAAAGGATGTGTGGCAAGTGATTTTGTGAATATACCTTAGACTAAGTTGGAAGCATGTTTTCCCACTATATTTCAACTTTATTGTCTGCATAGCTTATGTGATACATTAGCTTGTTTTGCATTTTCAAGTGTAACAATAATCCAAATTTTGGACTTCACTTTAAAAATTACAAAGTAACGAACATGAATGACTCAATGAGTCAAACTAGACAGTTTTAGTGTTGATTGTTATGCAGTGAATAACATTTTCACTGTGTGTTTTTTTAAACGGAAATAATCGATATATTTGACAATAAAGAATTGCTACTCAATTGGTCATACTAAAATGTTCTGAATTGTAAGATTGTAGGAAACAAACTATAGATTTTGTGGTCTGAAACTGATATTCATCGCTTAAACAAAGATCAGGTTGGCACCTCAA
>JAWQFJ010007648.1:95000-97956 GCA_034096865.1 Theodoxus fluviatilis
CGCCCCCCCCCCCCTCCCCGCGCGCAAGCTCCCCCCTAGCTGTGTGTGTGTCAGTGTGTACGTGTGTGTGTGTGTGAGTGTGTGTGTGTGTGTGACCGCGCTTATATTTGCTTCTATACAATACATGTGTTCGTGCGTGTGTTTCTGTTTGTCTGTTTCTCTCTCTCTCTCTCTCTCTCTCTCTCTCTCTCTCTCACACACACATAGGTGTCAAGTACTTTTAGTGTTTTGTCATGAGATTTTGCATGATTTGTCATGAGATTGATCACTTTGTCATGAGATTCACGCGGCAATGAAACAAAACCCGTGAAAACGGCAAAATATATGGGGGGTTTTCTTTATAACACAAGCACATGTATACTGCTAATATAAAATAGTACTGTACATCACTCATTAAGTCATTTGGTTTACATCCACTGCTCCACATTAGGCTTACTCATTAGTTGTGTGTTCAGTTCTCTATTTATATCCACTGCTTCTTTTCACTCACATATTCAGTTCTCTATTTACATCCACAGCACTGCTCCCCCTCACTCACAAGTTCAGTTCTGACAGTTCTTTATTTACATCCACTGCTCCCCCTCACTCACATGTTCAGTTCTGACAGTTCTTTATTTACATCCACTGCTCCCCCTCACTCACAAGTTCAGTTCTGACAGTTCTTTATTTACATCCACTGCTCCCCCTCACTCACAAGTTCAGTTCAGACAGTTCTCTATTTACATCCACTGCTTCTTTTCATTCACATATTCAGTTCTCTATTTACATCCACAGCACTGCTCCCCCTCACTCACAAGTTCAGTTCTGACAGTTCTTTATTTACATCCACTGCTCCCCCTCACTCACAAGTTCAGTTCAGACAGTTCTCTATTTACATCCACAGCACTGCTCCCCCTCACTCACAAGTTCAGTTCTGACAGTTCTTTATTTACATCCACTGCTCCCCCTCACTCACAAGTTCAGTTCAGACAGTTCTCTATTTACATACACTGCTTCTTTTCATTCACATATTCAGTTCTTTATTTACATCCACAGCACTGCTCCCCCTCACTCACAAGTTCAGTTCTGACAGTTCTTTATTTACATCCACTGCTCCCCCTCACTCACAAGTTCAGTTCTGACAGTTCTCTAGTTACATCCACAGCACTGCTCCCCCTCACTCACAAGTTCAGTTCTGACAGTTCTTTATTTACATCCACTGCTCCCCCTCACTCACAAGTTCAGTTCTGACAGTTCTCTATTTACATCCACTGATCCTTCTCACTCACATGTTCAGTTCTCTATTTACATCCACAGCACTGCTCCCACTCACTCACAAGTTCAGTTCTGACAGTTCTTTATTTACATCCTCTGCTTCCCCTCACTCACAAGTTCAGTTCAGACAGATCTCTATTTACATCCACTGCTTCTTTTCATTCACATATTCAGTTCTCTATTTACATCCACAGCACTGCTCCCCCTCACTCACAAGTTCAGTTCTGACAGTTCTTTATTTACATCCACTGCTCCCCCTCACTCACAAGTTCAGTTCTGACAGTTCTTTATTTACATTCACTGATCCTTCTCACTCACATGTTCAGTTCTGACAGTTCTCTATATACATCCACTGCTTCCCCTCACTCACATGTTCAGTTTTCTATTTACATCCTGCTACAGTACTCACAGTCACTGATGTTCTTTGTTGTACTCATCAGTACAAACCTTTGCTCTCTTGTGCATTGTGGAAGTCACCCGGAAATCATGACAACACTCATCAGAGCATCTTCACTTGCAAGAAAGCTGCCAGGGTGTCAGGAGCCAGACTGCTTCTGGCATCTGTGTGGATCTTTCTCACCATTGAGAACACTCTCTCACTGTCAGCATTGCTGTGGGGCAGACACAGAAGAGAAGGCAACACTTTGCCAAGCAGAGGGAACCTAACTTCTCCAAAAGGTGTTTTCATTGTGAGGATCTCCTTCCAGACAACATCCATTTTTGTGGCTTTTCCATTCTGATCCAAAAGTACCAGCTCACCCTCACCCAGGAGTTGAAAGTCTTCCCACTCCTCTTTCAGGTCTTCCTGGTCAACATCATCAGCAAATTTCATTGCCAGTGTTACAATGTCAGTGTATGGCAGCTGCTCTCTCTTGCTGGGGTCCAGGACCTGAAGATGTTCCAGGATCTCATCTCCAAATGGGAACTTGTTCAACATTTTCTGGACACAGGCTGTGTAGAACTGTCGAACATCATGCAAGAAATTGTGTTCTGTGGCTGGTGGGCTGTCAATTCTGTAGCCAGGCATCGTTTGATGATTTGTGTTGCCTTGGTCCTCTTATAGGAGAAGGCTTGGGCCGCTTTCGAGTCAGGGAACATCTTTTTCATGAGAATGGTGAAATGGTCGGCGGTTGTCGCTGGCAGGTTGTGTTTTGCAAGGAATTGGCAGAAGAGAATCTCTGACTGAGACACGGTCTTTCCTTGGTCCAAGTTGTTAGCCTGCCTCCGGAATGTAACATCGAGAGGGATGTGCTGTTTTGCTTTTTTAAAAGCTTCTTTGTGTTTTGAAGATGCGAAGTGGCGAACTGTGTCAAATCGCCCCGACGCCGATACCTTTACCGACCGTTTGCATGACTTGCAGTAAGCAAAATTAGAGCCTGCATCCGACTTGCTGATCTGCCCCTGAAACTATTTGTCCATTTCCCATTCACACTGGTATTTCGAAGAATACCGAGCCCTTTTCGCAGGCGGTTTCGAAGAAGACGCCATAATTGCGCTTTGAATCTCTTAGTTGTAGCACACTACGCATGCGCGAGAAGCGACTTCCGGCCCCTGACTTCCGCAAATCGCGCACTTACCGCGAGGCTTGTACACTTTTACACTGTCCTCAGACGAACCTTTATTTAAAAAATCAGTCCGACTAAAACGCAAAAATACGTGAGGTTTTCGTCTCACGCCGTGAGACTTGAAAATCACTGAAATT
>JAWQFJ010007649.1:5000-20000 GCA_034096865.1 Theodoxus fluviatilis
GTGAAGCTGTTTGTTCAATGATGCAACTCTGTGATCCTGTCATTTCGAAAGCCGCACCCACTAGCCCCAAGTGACTGCAGGTCAAACGTTCTAGTCTGACCCCTCGGCCTCGGAGAGCAGACCGGAACAACTAAGGAATAAGGGGCGGAAGAGTTTTGGAGGTGGACGTGGGAAATTGGAGCGATTCCTGAGAAAACATTAGTATGATAATCGGCTGCAGTGAAGAGAATGTTGTCCTTGGGAGAGAGGAGGCGGTGATTCGCGTTCATGCAGTGCCCATACCTGCAAGCCTTTTTCATGCAGAATGAGTCGTGCGCGGAGACACGAGGCTGTGAGAATCTCGCAGGGACCAAACGCGCCCTGTCATGTAAAAGTCATGTTATAGTTGTTTCCTGACCTCTGTGGTATTGCGTTTAGCACTTTTTGCATGTATGTGTAAGACGACTGGTGTTTTGCCGAAAGCGGTAAGGGATTCTTTAACTAAGTTTTGTAACATCAATGTCGCGTGATAGCGACGACAATAGGGTGATGTGGGCTAGTCACTCTTGCTTGTAAATAAATCGTGTAGAAATCGTCTCCATTATCTGCGGTCACACGCCAACCATTGTGGGCGTGGCTACCGCTTAATGGAATGTACTGTATCACTCCGGAGTGGACCCATCAGAAGGGGGGTCTTCAGAGGGGGGTGGTAGTGAGCGAGATCTACGGGGTCTGCCGATCGTTGGCAGGGGGGTTCGCATCTCGCTATACCTTGGTGAGGGATGATTGGAGAAAGGGCAGTGTCGGCGGGAAAACTCTCATTAGCGATTGGGTAGCAATCACGTGAGAGAGGGGACGCTGAGGTCTGATCGCGTCCAAGAGCTCAGTTCATTTTCCGTCGTTATGGATGGAGGCAGCGTGTACGCATCTTCTGGTCGCTGATGCGGGAGCTGTGTAGGGCAGCTCGTGAGCGAAGTTGGTCGCTCTGGTGGAACTCTTCTCCGTAATCAACTCTGGTAGTAGTTGATTCGCACGAGAATGGAAGTGGAACTTTCCGCTGGCTGGAGCGGAATTTCTGAGGATTTCACCACGGCCTGACGCTGAGGTGATTATTGTCTCCGCCATATTGCTTTTATCATGTGGGAAATTGATTGCTGAATCTGGGTGGAAAAATAAGTCTATTGACGGGTATGGGATTCGTATTTTTCATGGATGGGGTAAATCTATGAGTAGATTGGTTGAGTAATGAAGCTTTGGGTTCAAGCTGACTCGCAGGGAGCGAGTGCGGCAACTTTTCTATTTGGGCGCCAGGTTGGAATGCGCCGTTATGAACCTTAAATTCTCGTGTAAATGAGCTTCGTGTGGGAAACGGGGTAGTTGAATTATTGGGGCGGAACCTTGTGTGTTTTAGGCTCCTCGTCCTTCTCCTCGTCGTCCCCGTTGTCTTCTTGGTCTTCGGTCTTTATCGCCGTCGTCGTGCCATCGTCGTCTCATGGTATCTTCTACGGGCGTGTCGACTACCTGCGGGAGCGGTGGTTTCCCGCCTGAATCCTCTACGTTTTCCACTGGTTCACCTTTCTGAGGGCGTCGTCGTGTCTACGCGAACCTCAAGTGCTGCATCCTCTGGTGGAGCCTTGCAGTACTGTCTTCTCGATCCACGCGGGTGGAGTTCGAGAGGGTAGACGTCTCCGTGGGAATGCTGTGCGAGTCAGGAGCGACTCGTACGAGAGCTGGGAGTCACGTCGGAAGCGCCGGGGCGTTTCATCGAGCCGTTCGGTCAGACGGCCGTGCAAGTATCGTTTTTTCGATTCGTAATCGGTTACTGTAATTTCGTTAAGACAGGTCGGTCCCTGTAGTGGGAGTCTAACGAAATCCACTTAGGTAAAGTGGGGGAGAGAAAAGTCCGCGCGGGTGCGGCCTGGACAATTAGGAGGGAGGATTGTACCAGAGGCAGAAAGGGGGAGGGAAGAACGCTAGCAAGTGCATTCGCGCGAGGCGATGTATTAAGCAGCCATATTGTCGCAGGGAACAATGCGACGGGAGGAGAGTGACTTATCAAATGATCCTCTGTAGGGTGGTATCAGTCATTCTAACTCTGACCTTGGTTTTTTCTGCCGTAGCTTAGGAATCTTCTCCTAAACTAAATTACTGACTCGGAGAATTGTGTGTGACATTCGTAAGTCAGGTAAAATCTCTTGATGGACAAGAGGGGAAAAGACTTGTTCCATGGGAGGGGGACAAATGTGTTTGGACACCGGTTTGACGCCGTGCGTGCGTCGGTTGACTGAAACTCTTCGGGATTTTTGGGAACTGTTGTTTGAGGACAGAGACTGGTTAGGGTGTGTTTGGGGATAACACCTTTCCTTTTCAGGTGGACTGAGAAAAGGGAGAAACGGGTTGGTTTGTCTTGGTAATTCTCTTAGTGAATTTTAAAGTGTGTTCATCGCTGTGTTGATGCTAGTCACGTGCGCTGGGGAGGAGGCGCACTGTCAGTGATGTGCGGGTAAACTGGGGTTTTTCCTTCACGTGTATTTTATCACATTGTCGCTTTTGCTGGTGCGACACGTCTGTTCGTGTGCGTGCAAGTTACCGTGTGAGGAGGGTGTTTGCATGGTAGCGTGTGAAGCGGAGTGGGGTCGCTTTGTTTACATTCGACTGAGTGGCGTGCGGCGGCCCGCCGCCATCTTGAGGGGGTTTGGGGGTAGCCACGGTATGCGGCGGAGGGGTATTCGTTAGCGTGCACCTGATCTCTCTGCGTGGTGGTGAGTGCAAGGAGAGGGAGGCGCTTTGTTGACATTTTTGCCTGTGCTGTGGTATTGTTGGTTTTTTCCTGTTGAGGGGAAAGTTTTGGGACTTTGTTGTTGCCAATGCCCTTTTTTGTGAACTTTGTGTATGGGACTGTGGCAGCGACATGTATGTGAATTTATTTCAGTTTCTCAGGAAATGATGAAAGGAAGAGTAGAGTTGGGAGATTGACTTTTTTCTGTATCTTATTGTAAACCCTAGTCACCGGTGACTTAGGCGTTCATTTAAGATAAGGCTCTGGGGTCATTGTTGTTTGTTTCCCTGTTCTTAGCTGCTGCAGCTGTTGTTGTTTTCTTTTTTCTCAGATTCCTTGCAGGAGTGGGGAGGTTCCCGTTTTGACCTGCTCCCCTCTTCATTGCTTGCCTTTCCATTTCTTTGTCTTATTTTTTTATTCAACTTGCTTTTCCTCGGTGGTCCTATCTACTGAGGGGGAGTTTACTTAGTTTGAATAAATCTGCATTTGTTTTTTTCCAAACTGATTCATTGGCCTGTGTTATTTGAGTCTGGGTTGTTTTCTTGTTGTTGTTGTGTCCCCCCAAGGAGTGGAGGTTGGGTTTAGTTTGTAAACCCTTTTTTGCTTATCAGGGCCATCTTTCCTGGAGGCGATTATCTCGTCCTCTGGGGAGTGGTTCGTCACTTCTAAAGTTTTCAGATAAGTAGATAAATCCGCGACATTGGCGAGCCTGCCAGGATATTTGTCTAATTTTCTAGTTTTTGAGAAAAACTACTCCACTTTGTCGGACCGTCCACACCTTGGGGGAGCACCAGGCCATTGATGATAGTTTGCTCATGTTGTTTATATTTGCCTTTTCATGGTTGCCTACTCGTTGTACTCTTGCCAGCCTGATTTGCTTGTTTGTGCATTATTGATTGTTCACTCGACTTGACTATTTCACGCGGTTGTGAAAGTTTCGAGATGGAGCTTCGTTCGGGACGCGCTATGGGGGAAGATAGCGATGACGAGAGGGTAGTTGAAACGAGAGGAGACAGAATAGCCAGGTGGCGCTCGTTTGCTACCGAGTTGGGGGTAGAAGCTGCCAACGTTCCTACGTTTATAGCCGATCGCATGACTCAGGAAGAGGCTGAGATGGCGCGTTTGGAACTAGAGAGAACAAGGCTGGAAGATGCACGAGAGAGAGAGGATGAGAAGGCTGAAAGAGAGAAAAAGAGGGATGAAGAGAGGATGAAGATGGAACGCATGGAAGCTGAAAAGAAGCTTGAAAGGGAAGAGGAAGAACATAGCTTGCGGATACAAGCTTTGACTCAAGAAGTCAGGTTGAAAGCCAGAGTGGATGAAGAACATCTGAGTCTGAATGAGGAGTCGGAAGAAAGTCGAGGGAATCAGGGGTTCAGGGCTTCTATCCCGTTGTTCGACGAGACGAAGGAAGAGATTGCCACGTGGTTACGTAGGTTCGAACGTGTAGCTAACGTGTGCAAGTGGAGTGAGGATACTTGGGCTACGCGTATCTCGACTAAGCTTACAGGGAAAGCTGCAGAGCTATACAACTCCCTCGATGATGACACTGCAGAGAACTACGTGAGTTTGAAGGAAGCGCTGCTAACGCGCTATCAACTCACCGCCGAGACCTACCGGCAAAGGTTTCGGTCATGCAAGAGGAAGGATAGCGAGACTTTTACTCAGTATGGTGCTCGCTTGTTTGAAAATCTAACGAAATGGCAGGAGCTTTCAAAGATTTCCGAGTTAAGACAACTCGTCCTCCTCGAGCAGTTCCTGCAATCTCTCTCCCCGGAGATGACCGCCTATATTAGGGAGAAAGAGCCCCAGACTCTGGCAGAGGCAGTAAGATCCGCAGAGATCTACTTCGAGGCGCACGGCCGTTGCGAGAGGAAGCCACCTCAGCAAGGCCGACCTCAGGGTGGGAGCCAGGGTGCAGAGGGGAAGGCCAACGGGGAGAAAGCTAGAGGGAAGGGAACAGGGGGACAGAACACTAGGCGGTGCTATATCTGTCAGTCACCCAAGCACCTCGCGAGGGATTGTTCCAAGAGGGTGAAGACTGCGGGGGCAGTAACAGGGGGGTCTGTGCGCTCTCAGGAGCCTGTCGCAGTTCCTACCCTATGCCTCCCGTGTAGCCAGCTGAGCTACGACCCGAGATGCACCGTAACCGTAGACGGAGTGAGAGTTCAGGGACTCCGCGACACTGGGTCGCAGGTGTGCGTTGTAAAACGTGCCCTTGTGGCACCTTCAAAGTTCAAAGGGCGGAAGTTGGAGGTTGCTATGGCCGAGGCCAGCGTGAAGAGGAAGTTCCCAGTGGTTCGCGTAAAGATAGATAGTCCTTTCTACTCCGGTGACGTCGAGGCGGTCGTGATGGAATCACCCGCCGTCGACTTCATTATCGGGAATCATGCTCTGCTGAGCGATTCCAGGGTCCTTCCCGTCTATGCCCAGCTAAAGACAGTGTCGGTGTTGACGTGTACTGGAGCGACTGCTAAAGGGAGGAAAGGGTCGACTCCACCGCCGGTAGTCCCGCCAGGTTTAGGGGGGGTGACACCTGGGCGACTGGGGGATTTACAGCGATCTGACCCCTCCCTCCGTCACTGCCGTGAGGCAGCGGAGAGGAGACGGGCGAGTCTGGCTACCGAGCAGTCCAGGGTAGTCCGCTTCCTGTGGAGAAACGGACTGCTCTACCGGGAATTCCGTGGGGGAGGAGTGTTAGACACTCAGGTAGTGGTGCCGCGGCAGCTGAGACGGGAAGTCTTGAAGTCTGCCCACGAACCACCCACGGGAGGGCATTTGGGAGCGCGGAGGACCAGTGAGGAAGTCCGGAGGCACTACTACTGGCCGGGAATGTACCCGGAGGTACGGTGGTACGTGTCCTCGTGTGACGGGTGCCGGCGGGTTCACCCAGGACCGCCGAGGGTGCGAGGGGGACGCGTCAACGCGAGTGGGCGTGTGACGCAGGCACAGGGGTGCCACACTACGGAGTCACCTACGGAGGGTGAGGGGCGTGTCCACGCGAGTGGGCGTGTCAACGCGAGTGGGCGTGTGACACTGGCACGAGGGTGCCGACCTACTCGCTGGCCTACGAAGGGTGAGAGAGGGCGGGGTGGGGGTGCACGGGCGCCCAACCAGCCATCCACCTGCTGGAAGTGTGGAGCTGAGAGAGGGACAGAGAGATCGGTGTTGTATCTCTGTCCCACGCTGTAATATGTTTTGAGAGGGTTTGGGTGCCTTGTTGCTCCTCGGGAACCTGAGGGGGGCCCACCTCAGGTCTCCTTTTGGGGGGTGCAAGGTGTCCCAGCTTCCCTGCTCGGTGTAGGGCGTGTTTGACGCTAGCCCCTCGCGTGGCTGCCTGCCACGAGGGGGTGCCTAGCCATGACTGCAAGATATGCAGTGCGGACACCACGGGGAGTAAAATGGTTTGCTTGCCGAACGCTACACCCCGTGGTGGGCCGGGAGGTCGTGGGTTAATGTAGGGATGGTTAATGGGGGTGAAGCGTTTTTGAGAAATGTCCAATCCTGTTACCCGGGGTATGGGAGTAGAGTTTGTTTGGTGTGCGTGGGTCATTCTCAAGCGAGAGATTGGCTGCGGTAAGGCGAGGCGCCCCTACCTTTTGAGGACGGGTGTTGTCTGCCACCGCTACAATCTAAAACACCCTGCTCGAGTAATAAAATAGATTACGAACTTGGGAGAAACGTCGTTAGCTAGGGAGGGTACTTTCATGCTACGGGTGGACACGTATTGGTGAAGAAGTGCTAGGTGCGAACCGGGTGGTTCGTACTTAAGTGGGAAGGCTTGTCGCGTGATAGCGACGACAATAGGGTGATGTGGGCTAGTCACTCTTGCTTGTAAATAAATCGTGTAAAAATCGTCTCCATTATCCGCGGTCACACGCCAACCATTGTGGGCGTGGCTACCGCTTAATGGAATGTACTGTATCACTCCGGAGTGGACCCATCAGAAAGGGGGTCTTCAGAAGGGGGTGGTAGTGAGCGAGATCTACGGGGTCTGCCGATCGTTGGCAGGGGGGTTCGCATCTCGCTATACCTTGGTGAGGGATGATTGGAGAAAGGCAGTGTCGGCGGGAAAACTCTCATTAGCGATTGGGTAGCGATCACGTGAGAGAGGGGACGCTGAGGTCTGATCGCGTCCAAGAGCTCAGTTCATTTTCCGTCGTTATGGATGGAGGCAGCGTGTACGCATCTTCTGGTCGCTGATGCGGGAGCTGTGTAGGGCAGCTCGTGAGCGAAGTTGGTCGCTCTGGTGGAACTCTTCTCCGTAATCAACTCTGGTAGTAGTTGATTCGCACGAGAATGGAAGTGGAACTTTCCGCTGGCTGGAACGGAATTTCTGAGGATTTCACCACGGCCTGACGCTGAGGTGATTATTGTCTCCGCCATATTGCTTTTATCACGTGGGAAATTGATTGCTGAATCTGGGTGGAAAAATAAGTCTACTGTCGGGTATGGGATTCGTATTTTTCATGAATGGAGTAAATCTATGAATTAATTGGTTGAGTAATGAAGCTTTGGGTTCAAGCTGACTCGCAGGGAGCGAGTGGGGCATTTTTCTATTTGGGCGCCAGGTTGGGGTGTGCCGTTATGAACCTTAAATTCTCGTGTAAATGAGCTTCGTGTGGGAAACGGGGTAGTTGAATTATTGGGGCGGAACCTTGTGTGTTTTAGGCTCCTCGTCCTTCTCCTCGTCGTCCCCGTTGTCTTCTTGGTCTTCGGTCTTTATCGCCGTCGTCGTGCCATCGTCGTCTCATGGTATCTTCTACGGGCGTGTCGACTACCTGCGGGAGCGGTGGTTTCCCGCCTGAATCCTCTACGTTTTCCACTGGTTCACCTTTCTGAGGGCGTCGTCGTGTCTACGCGAACCTCAAGTGCTGCATCCTCTGGTGGAGCCTTGCAGTACTGTCTTCTCGATCCACGCGGGTGGAGTTCGAGAGGGTAGACGTCTCCGTGGGAATGCTGTGCGAGTCAGGAGCGACTCGTACGAGAGCTGGGAGTCACGTCGGAAGCGCCGGGGCGTTTCATCGAGCCGTTCGGTCAGACGGCCGTGCAAGTATCGTTTTTTCGATTCGTAATCGGTTACTGTAATTTCGTTAAGGCAAGACACGGGTCGAAAAGTTGGGAAAATTTCATATCTGGACGTTTTTGACATAACATCAGTTTTGAGTAGTTCAAACACTTGCAAATGCTCCCACGTGTTTTTTTCGACCTGTCATTCGATAATTAGTTGAATAAAATGGCTTTTAAAAACATCACTCCTCGTAAAAAACGTTAAAAACGTCATTGATGCATCGTATTTTATGACTTTTGGAAAAATTGTAACTTTCGATCTATTCTACGAAGAGGTTCACGCCCGGTACCGTTGGAAAGCTCGTCTTTTCGATCGAGCACAGCAAGGGAAATCACTCCGCCAACTATAGTGGTCTATTTTTAGTTGATGATTTCAAACAGCGTACACAGGGTTGTTTGCAAACTCACTAGCCAATCATTGAGCTTAGAGAGGGAATTCCACTTGTTTCAACCAATCAGAGACTCCAAAGCGAGGATTCCCTGGCCCACAATGCATCGTAAACATGGCTGCCGCTTCAACGCTAATTCTCTCAGTTAGTTTATGTTTTGCACCAAATCGAATAAATTCGACTTCAATCAAACAATCAGAGAATGCCCATGAGTGAATAAACTCAACATTATGCCGCGACCGAAAAATAGTGGGCGAAGAGAGCAGCTTTCGGCTGCACGCACCTCGAAAATACTTCGCGGTCAAGGTCGAAAGTCTAGTTCTACTTCGTCAACGCCTGCGTTGACAGTGCCATTGCGATCGCTGCCTCCTCGTCCCTCCATCTCAACTGCCTCGATTCCGGAAGAAACTTCAAACACATCGGCATCAAGGAGGAAGATACAGATGATGCAGGCAGAAGCGAAGCAGCCGATTGAAACCGATCATAAGTGGGTCAACGTGCACTTAGATCAGCTGAGTGAACTAATGAACGATGTTCTTTGCCCGAACTGTTTTCGGTCTGGTCTCACCTTCAGCATACTATACGATGAAGACAATGGCTTAGCCAGAAAACTTTGCTTGAAATGTGGAGCCTGTGATGCCAGAAGAATGAAGAAAGCTAATGTGGCAGCCTCTGTTCAGGCATAGCAACAGCGCCTACACTATGTCAGTATGTGGCTTCATGCCTTCAACTCAAGGCATCAGAAGAGGAGGCTTCAGGAGGAAGAAGAAGGGGAAACCTATGGTGCTGGAATGGCAAACTGACTTGTTGTTGACTCATTCACAGCATGTGTCTCTGAAGTTGCCTTTATTGACCTTGGCATTTCCTGTGTAGTAGTAGGGCTGATCCTTTCCTCTTGAGCATGAACTTTTCCATCCCTGCATTTTTTTGTACTCACTGCACAAAAACACTAAAAACTGGAAACTGTAAGTTCAGTTTCATTTTTTTAGCATGTGTAGTCCTGCTGGATGAATGTATGAATAAATGAAACAAGTTTTAGCCATGATGGATAGTTTTAGAAGGACTTATGCATGACTAAAAGTTGTTTTTGCCATTTTCTCAAAATGTGTTTTTTTCATAGAGTTCAAATCAATTAATTACTAAAACTCATCACAGGATGATGATGATGACTTGTAATTTTGCAGGTATGTTACATGTATAATAATTTAAGAACATACAGACACTTTTTGCTGTAAACTGATTATTTGGCCAGATATGATTTTTTTTCTTTGATGTTGAACCTACTTTATCTGCAATTCGGATATTGATGTGGAAGCAATAAGTACAATCTTTTTACTTTTTGCATTACAAACATAATCTTCTGTACATTTAAAGATAAAGAGTGTACAATTTTAATGCAAAAAGAATTTTCAAGAAATATCAAGTAGTTAAGAAGTTATAGAAGTTTAAAAAGATACAGAAATTTGCATATTTTTGCATGTTAGGCGGCCATTTTGGATTACCCATAATTCTAATTACTGTCAAACTTTGATGTTTTGATTAACTGTTATGAGTTCTTTCATGCCAATGAAACAAAAAAATTTCAATAAACATATCTAAAAATTTCATGCTTCCTAGTAGTGTCTTGCCTTAAGACAGGTCGGTCCCTGTAGTGGGAGTCTAACGAAATCCACTTAGGTAAAGTGGGGGAGAGAAAAGTCCGCGCGGGTGCGGCCTGGACAATTAGGAGGGAGGATTGTACCAGAGGCAGAAAGGGGGAGGGAAGAACGCTAGCAAGTGCATTCGCGCGAGGCGATGTATTAAGCAGCCATATTGTCGCAGGGAACAATGCGACGGGAGGAGAGTGACTTATCAAATGATCCTCTGTAGGGTGGTATCAGTCATTCTAACTCTGACCTTGGTTTTTTCTGCCGTAGCTTAGGAATCTTCTCCTAAACTAAATTACTGACTCGGAGAATTGTGTGTGACATTCGTAAGTCAGGTAAAATCTCTTGATGGACAAGAGGGGAAAAGACTTGTTCCATGGGAGGGGGACAAATGTGTTTGGACACCGGTTTGACGCCGTGCGTGCGTCGGTTGACTGAAACTCTTCGGGATTTTTGGGAACTGTTGTTTGAGGACAGAGACTGGTTAGGGTGTGTTTGGGGATAACACCTTTCCTTTTCAGGTGGACTGAGAAAAGGGAGAAACGGGTTGGTTTGTCTTGGTAATTCTCTTAGTGAATTTTAAAGTGTGTTCATCGCTGTGTTGATGCTAGTCACGTGCGCTGGGGAGGAGGCGCACTGTCAGTGATGTGCGGGTAAACTGGGGTTTTTCCTTCACGTGTATTTTATCACATTGTTGCTTTTGCTGGTGCGACACGTCTGTTCGTGTGCGTGCAAGTTACCGTGTGAGGAGGGTGTTTGCATGGTAGCGTGTGAAGCGGAGTGGGGTCGCTTTGTTTATATTTCAGCTGAGTGACGTGCGGCTGGGCGCCGCCATCTTTGGGGGTATCGGGGGTAGCCACGGTATGTGGCGGAAGGGGTATTCGTTAGCGAGCACCGCTCTCTCTGCGTGGTGGTGAGTGCAAGGAGAGGGAGGCGCTTTGTTGACATTTTTGCCTGTGCTGTGGTATTGTTGGTTTTTTCCTGTTGAGGGGAAAGTTTTGGGACTTTGTTGTTGCCAATGCCCTTTTTTGTGAACTTTGTGTATGGGACTGTGGCAGCGACATGTATGTGAATTTATTTCAGTTTCTCAGGAAATGATGAAAGGAAGAGTAGAGTTGGGAGATTGACTTTTTTCTGTATCTTATTGTAAACCCTAGTCACCGGTGACTTAGGCGTTCATTTAAGATAAGGCTCTGGGGTCATTGTTGTTTGTTTCCCTGTTCTTAGCTGCTGCAGCTGTTGTTGTTTTCTTTTTTCTCAGATTCCTTGCAGGAGTGGGGAGGTTCCCGTTTTGACCTGCTCCCCTCTTCATTGCTTGCCTTTCCATTTCTTTGTCTTATTTTTTTATTCAACTTGCTTTTCCTCGGTGGTCCTATCTACTGAGGGGGAGTTTACTTAGTTTGAATAAATCTGCATTTGTTTTTTTTTTCCAAACTGATTCATTGGCCTGTGTTATTTGAGTCTGGGTTGTTTTCTTGTTGTTGTTGTGTCCCCCCAAGGAGTGGAGGTTGGGTTTAGTTTGTAAACCCTTTTTTGCTTATCAGGGCCATCTTTCCTGGAGGCGATTATCTCGTCCTCTGGGGAGTGGTTCGTCACTTCTAAAGTTTTCAGATAAGTAGATAAATCCGCGACAATCAACATTATTCACACTGTCCTCCTTGCTATGGACTGTCTTGACTATTAGATTTTTCATATCAAATTCAAAGAAAGATATATCAGGAAAAAAGGACAAAGACAAAGAAAAAAGAACATGAAGATGTGCACATCCATCACTCACCTCGCCAGGGAATGTCTATGAAATAAGTAGTTAAGTTCTACGCCAAGAAAACCTACAATGCGAAGCTTTCATTTTCACGACAGATCATTTACCCCACATGAAATCTGGGTGTGAGTGCACTGTGCACCATACACGAGTAGCTTTCGACCATTTCTAGAAGAAGGGTGCTGCTATTAAGACCGTTTGTAGGGGGAGATAGAGAAGAAGTTGCGGCTGGAGGACAGAGGGAGAAGACGAAGCATGACAGAGGCAGGTGAACCCGACTTCCTCTCAGCCCCCTAAGTGGTCTGCTCTGGGCGATGCCAAGACTGGCATGCCTCAGAGACTATGGAAATGCAATCCAAAGCAACCCAATGGGCGTTTTCGGTTATTTCGAGGTGATTGCTGTAGTCACACAGAAGTCGGTCTCAAATTGGGACGGAAAAGCAGACCGTGTCTGGCTTTGGAACGGATTTATACAAGTACTGACCGCTTGGACGTTGCGTATGATTACAGCCATCACTAATAAAAATACAGAAAACGCTTTTTGGATTGCTATGGTTTGCTGTGAACTGTTTTGGATTGCTATGGATTGCTGTGAACTGTTTTGGATTGCTATGGATTGCTGTGAATTGTTTTGGACTGCTATGGATTGCTGTGAATTGTTTTGGATTGCTATGGATTACTGTGAATTGTATTGGATTGCTATGGATTGCTGTGAACTGTTTTGGATTGCCATAGATTGCTGTGAACTGTTTTGGACTGCTATGGATTGCTATGAACTGTTTTGGATTGCTATGGATTGCTGTGAATTGCTTTGGACTGCTATGGATTGCTGTGAATTGCTTTGGATTGCTATGGATTGCTGTGAATTGTTTTGGATTGCTATGGATTGCTGTGAACTGTTTTGGATTGCTATGGATTGCTGTGAATTGTTTTGGATTGCTATGGATTGCTGTGAACTGTTTTGGATTGCTATGGATTGCTGTGAATTGTTTTGGATTGCTGTGAATTGCTTTGGACTGCTATGGATTGCTGTGAATTGCTTTGGATTGCTATGGATTGCTGTGAATTGTTTTGGACTGCTATGGATTGCTGTGAACTGTTTTGGATTGCTATGGATTGCTGTGAATTGTTTTGGACTGCTATGGATTGCTGTGAATTGTTTTGGATTGCTGTGAATTGTTTTGGACTGCTATGGATTGCTGTGAATTGTTTTGGACTGCTATGGATTGCTGTGAATTGTTTTGGACTGCTATGGATTGCTGTGAATTGTTTTGGATTGCTATGGATTGCTGTGAATTGTTTTGGATTGCTGTGAATTGTTTTGGATTGCTATGGATTGCTGTGAACTGTTTTGGACTGCTATGGATTGCTGTGAATTGTTTTGGACTGCTATGGATTGCTGTGAATTGTTTTGGATTGCTGTGAACTGTTTTGGATTGCTATGGATTGCTGTGAATTGTTTTGGATTGCTATGGATTGCTGTGAACTGTTTTGGATTGCTGTGAACTGTTTTGGATTGCTATGGATTGCTGTGAATTGTTTTGGATTGCTATGGATTGCTGTGAATTGTTTTGGATTGCTATGGATTGCTGTGAATTGTTTTGGATTGCTGTGAACTGTTTTGGATTGCTGTGAATTGTTTTGGATTGCTGTGAACTGTTTTGGATTGCTATGGATTGCTGTGAATTGTTTTGGATTGCTATGGATTGCTGTGAACTGTTTTGGATTGCTATGGATTGCTGTGAACTGTTTTGGATTGCTATGGATTGCTGTGAACTGTTTTGGATTGCTATGGATTGCTGTGAATTGTTTTGGATTGCTGTGAACTGTTTTGGATTGCTGTGAATTGTTTTGGATTGCTGTGAACTGTTTTGGATTGCTATGGATTGCTGTGAATTGTTTTGGATTGCTATGGATTGCTGTGAACTGTTTTGGATTGCTATGGATTGCTGTGAACTGTTTTGGATTGCTATGGATTGCTGTGAACTGTTTTGGATTGCTATGGATTGCTGTGAACTGTTTTGGATTGCTATGGATTGCTGTGAATTGTTTTGGATTGCTGTGAACTGTTTTGGATTGCTATGGATTGCTGTGAATTGTTTTGGATTGCTGTGAACTGTTTTGGATTGCTATGGATTGCTGTGAATTGTTTTGGATTGCTATGGATTGCTGTGAATTGTTTTGGATTGCTATGGATTGCTGTGAACTGTTTTGGATTGCCATAGATTGCTGTGAACTGTTTTGGACTGCTATGGATTGCTATGAACTGTTTTGGATTGCTATGGATTGCTGTGAATTGTTTTGGATTGCTGTGAACTGTTTTGGATTGCTATGGATTGCTGTGAATTGTTTTGGATTGCTGTGAACTGTTTTGGATTGCTATGGATTGCTGTGAACTGTTTTGGATTGCTATGGATTGCTGTGAACTGTTTTGGATTGCTATGGATTGCTGTGAACTGTTTTGGATTGCTATGGATTGCTGTGAATTGTTTTGGATTGCTATGGATTGCTGTGAATTGTTTTGGATTGCTGTGAACTGTTTTGGATTGCTATGGATTGCTATGGATTGCTGTGAACTGTTTTGGATTGCTATGGATTGCTGTGAACTGTTTTGGATTGCTATGGATTGCTGTGAATTGTTTTGGATTGCTGTGAACTGTTTTGGATTGCTATGGATTGCTGTGAATTGTTTTGGATTGCTGTGAACTGTTTTGGATTGCTATGGATTGCTGTGAATTGTTTTGGATTGCTATGGATTGCTGTGAACTGTTTTGGATTGCTATGGATTGCTGTGAACTGTTTTGGATTGCTATGGATTGCTGTGAATTGTTTTGGATTGCTGTGAACTGTTTTGGATTGCTATGGATTGCTGTGAATTGTTTTGGATTGCTATGGATTGCTGTGAACTGTTTTGGACTGCTATGGATTGCTGTGAACTGTTTTGGATTGCTATGGATTGCAAATCCACAGTCCTTTGAAACCTGCCTCAGTTTGTTTGCTGCGTCACTTCCGATGCTAACACGCGCTAAGTGCGACATAACACCACTAAATGAATCGCATCGTTCCCTCGTTCGAATTTGAGTTACGTGGCATTTACAACAAAACAAAACAAAAGTTCATGGTTCTTAAGATGGTGGGAGAGAAGTGAAATTTGTTTTGCAAAGTTTTATACAAATGACTCGTGCATTCTTGGGAATCAACATTTAGAAAAAGCTGTGAGCTCAGCCTTGCGGTGATTAAAAAACGGTCTCAGACACTCTACCTGAATAAAGTCGTAGTTATCGTCGGAAACGAAGGACGAACAAAAAGAAGAACAAGAAGGGCAAAGCCCATACGACTCACATGCTTGACCTTGACCTTTATATGACCTTGACC
>JAWQFJ010007649.1:30000-32500 GCA_034096865.1 Theodoxus fluviatilis
CGTGCAGTCACCCGCCATGCCCTCCTTCCTCCTTCTCGTATGTTTGCCATCTTAGTCTTGCCACGCACTCTCTACACATTGGCAGTGCCTCACGTTTGTTTTCTTCTTCTTCTTCTTCTTGACGTCTTCTAAATCACTAGCGAGCACTCTGAGATCGCATACTTCCACCAAGGAAATCACAACTCCTTTTCCATGGCCTGCATAATTAATGCTGGCAGGATTTTCGGTTAGCCAGGCCTGACGCTACAAAGTTTCGTTTTTTTAGTGGCCAAAGGTATTTCTGAGCGCTGAACGCATGCGACATCAATAGTGTGACGTCATCTTCTTCGTGATTTGCGATAAAAATTTCTCGTTTTGGTCGTAATTCATAAACGAGATGACAGACAACCTCCTATATTTTATGGGTTCTTCCTTGAGTAAAGCCCTGACCTTCCACCCTGACCTTCCACCCTGACCTTCCACCCTGACCTTCCACCCTGACCTTCCACCCTGACCTTCCACCCTGACCTTCCACCCTGACCTTCCACCCTGACCTTCCACCCTGACTTTCCACCAATTTCGTCAGGATTTGTTTTGAACTTTTTGAGTTATTTTGCCAACTAACAAACAAACAGAGGGGAAAACATTCCCTCCTTGGCGGAGGCAATACATGTGAGTCATATGTCGCAATCTAGGTAAAAGATCGCTTGCCGGATACCTGAAGGCAAAACCAAAATAGACCACAAGGACTGCTTTGGAGGTAAGGAATGCCTGGTATAAAGACGCAGCCAAGGTTTTGGACGTAGCCTTTCCTCCGTTAAGCCTGTTCTCAATTGACAAATAAATCTTGGCTAACATTCACCAAGTCTTGGCAAATTACTTATTGGTAAATACTCGGCAAATTTTCGGCAACTATTGCGCCAAATCTTGGCAAATCTTTAGCTTCTTAATAGCTTGACTAAATCAAGCCAAGATCTCACAAACAAAGGACATTTGCAATATGGCATCGATCAGCACCATGCCCATACCGCGTGTGTGCAATGGCTGTAATTGTAAACGAAGCGACATATTTTCCCCGCCATTGTGCTTTGAGGGAATCTCACGAATATCTCGCGCCAATAGCTATTGGCAGTACCTGTCGAGCTAATATTCCAAGTCTTGGCAACTATCTGCCAAGTCTCGGCGAAAACCAATTAAGAACCAGAACATGTGACCAAATATTCAGAAAATATATCCCAAGACCCAGCACATTTTGACCGAATATTGGCCAGTATTTGCCAAGACTTGGCAAACACCAGTTAAGAACCGGCTTTACTTCCTCTCCACTAGAGATTCCTACACATCCAAGCGGTCCTTGTGGTCAGTACTTCCTCTCCACTAGAGATTCCTACACATCCAAGCGGTCCTTGTGCTCAGTACCTCCTCTCCACTAGAGATTCCTACACATCCAAGCGGTCCTTGTGGTCAGTACTTCCTCTCCACTAGAGATTCCTACACGTCCAAGCGGTCCTTGTGGTCAGTACTTCCTCTCCACTAGAGATTCCTACACATCCAAGCGGTCCTTGTGGTCAGTACTTCCTCTCCACTAGAGATTCCTACACATCCAAGCGGTCCTTGTGGTCAGTACCTCGCCCAAGGAGGTTGTTTTCCCATCGATTCATTATTTTAAAAAAACCCTGATGAAATTTGGTGGAAAGTCAGGATTTTACTCAAGAAACAATGCATTAAATTTGGGAGTTTATCTGTTAGCTTATTTGTGAAGTACGACCAAAACGAGAAAATTATGTTATTGCAAATCACGAAGTTGATAACGTCAAAGTACTGATGTCACCGTATGCGTTCAGCACTCAGAAAGACCTTCAGCCACTAAAATGAACTACACTTTGTAGTGTCAGGGCTGGCTAGGAAAACATCCTGCCTGAATTAATCATACGGACCGTGGAGGAGGAGTTGTGGTTTCCTCGGGGGAGGTATGCGCTCCCAGAGTGCTGTCTAGTTTTGTTTTGTTTTATCGTAAGTCATTATAGTCTCTTGCTCTTAGAGGAAAATTTGCTTTACTTTTACAGGCTCATAAAAGGAGACGATGCAATTATGCATACACCTAGAAGTAAACATGATGGGGATTTTTACAAATCAGGAAAATTATGTCTTTTCAAAAAAGTCACTTATCATTGACAGGCACGTACAGGCAAGTGCGTATCGGTCTGTCTCCGGTAGGATGTAAAGCGTTTTTCAGGGATAATCATCGAGTTGGGTGGTTCGGGTCAAATTTTCAAACAAATACGGTGGAGAAATGCTGCGTCGTACAAGTTCTTTATCCACTCACCAGTCTCCATCAGTTGTGTCTTGCCTTTATGTTCAGAAGCAATCACCTCGTGGTTGTAATTCAGAGGTTGTCATTCATATCTTAATGAATAAGTTTTGCCTTGGTAAACTTGTTCCAGCAAGTGTCCGTTGCTTTTGCGTCAAATGCATCGCCGAGGTCAAATAATAAAATGTGGGTCTCACCATCAAAGTATCG
>JAWQFJ010007649.1:37500-41812 GCA_034096865.1 Theodoxus fluviatilis
GTAGTGGTGGTAATGGTAGTAGTAGAAGTAGAAGATGGAGTAGAAGTAGTAGAAGTAGAAGATGGAGTAGAAGTAGTAGAAGTAGAAGATGGAGTAGAAGTAGTAGAAGTAGAAGATGGAGTAGAAGTAGTAGAAGTAGAAGATGGAGTAGAAGTAGTAGAAGTAGAAGATGGAGTAGAAGTAGTAGAAGTAGAAGATGGAGTAGAAGTAGTAGAAGTAGAAGATGGAGTAGAAGTAGTAAAAGTAGAAGATGGAGTAGAAGTAGAAGATGGAGTAGAAGTAGTAGTAGTAGTAGTAGTAGTAGTAGTAGTAGTAGTACACAGTACACAGTACACAGTACACAGTAATTTATTGCGCCAAGTGACATCATTTAAAAAACGAGCACGAGGAAAACTAAGTGATGAAGGCTAAAAAAGAAACAAAACAAAAAGCCAAACACACGCATCGCTTACACACCCTAACACGCCGTTTATGCAAAAAACATGGACATTTCCCGATGTACCTCACTCACGCAGCTGCACACAGACAAGAGATAAGACTGCACCTGAAACCAAAGGATTAACTGGTAAATGGGGCAATATACAATGAACAATTAAAGTTACTATTTAAGAACTGTTGACAAAAGAGGAACAAACTAAGATGGTACAAAAAAAGAGAGAGGGGAGGAGGAGGGGGGAGGACAAAAAAGGAAGGGGAAAAGTAGGGGGGGGGGGCGGGTGGGGGGGGTGTGTCATAGAAGCGGGAGGTAATGTGGGGGTGATAGGGGTCCCCGGATAGGGCGGCTATCGGGGGGCTGGGGATAGGGGCGCCCGAGGACTTCCTTGTGCACTTCCCAGAGGGGACTCGAGCTTATGCTGTTAAGGGCCTCCCACCGCCTGTCGACATTTGCAGTCTTCAGTCTGGTTCGTACCCGCGATGCGAGCTTTGGGTTCAGAGTCTCCCACCGCGCGTCCCCCACGGTCTGCTGCGTTATGCCTCCCACAAGCGCTCACTCCCAAGGTCGACTTGCGGTTAGTCCTCCACCCCGCGCTGTCCACGTGAGTTCGACTTTCGGTCTAGGCCTCCCAACTGCGCTCACCTCCCCCCCAGGTCGAGCTTGCGGTTAGTCCTCCCCCCGCTCTCACGAGCCCAAGGTCGATCTTGCGGTTAGGCCTCAACCCACCAGTCGGCTCGCCGCGAGGTCAGCTTGCGGTTAGGCCAGGGCAGATCGGAGCTCCCGGCCATCCAGCTGTCACTGCTTGGTCCCGGTTGAGCGTGCCGCTACCTCCTTTTCCATGCACTCCTCCCACCGCGCTCCCGCAAGGTCGAGCTTGCGGTTAGGCCAGGGCAGATCGGAGCTCCCGGCCATCCAGCTGACTCTGCTTGGTCCGGTTGAGCGTGCCGCCCTCCCTTCCCGTGCACTCCTCCCACTGCGCGTCCCATCAGGTCGAGCAGGGCGGAGCGGCACTCTCACGCCGCGCTCTCCCGCAAGGTCGAGCTCTGCGGTGGGGCCTAGGCAGAGCGCTGCCCCCAGCCTTTCAGCTGGCGCTGTTTGGTTCGGTGAGCGCGCCGCCTCCCTTCCCGTGCACTCCCCTGTGCCCCGCTTCCGCCAGGTCGAGCAGGGCGGAGTGCCGCCCTTATCTCGCTCCCGTAAGGTCGATCTCGGCGGTGGGGTCACGGCAGAGCGTGGCTCCCAGCCATTCAGCAAGCACTGCTTGGACTGGTGATCATGCCGCCCTCCTTTCTGTGCACTCCCATGGGCCCCGGCCCCACGCTTCCGTATGGTCAAGAGGGCCAGTGCAGCGCGGTCATGGGTCTGTGTTCTCCTCTGGCTCCGCGGTCGTCGACTGTGTTTCTCCCTGTGGGGAGGCGAGTCTAGAACGACCGGATCAGAGCCCAGCGAGTTGGCACGATCGGTTCTCGGACCCTGGTTCCACTGCGGCTGCGGAAGAGGGGTGGGACGTTGGGTCGGTTGACCAAACCTCCTATCTTTCTCTGTCTGTGGACTCTTCCGGTGAGGAAACGTTTGGCGCGGCTGTGATTCGGCCCTTTCAGGTGCACGATCCCAGTCTTCTGCCGCGCGGACTTTGTTCTTCTCCTACGCGATCACACGCTCTGCAACGGGCTTATGCCGTGTGGCGTCGACAAGTTCACGACAGCGCTATTCTGAGGGTGGTGCGGGACGGATATAAAATTCCGTTCACAACTCCTCCGCGTCTGTCACTTGAGCCTCTTGCTTTTCCTAAACCCTTTCACCCTGAGAAGGTGAAGGTGTTGGACGAGGAAGTCGCTTCTCTGCTGGTCAAGCAGGTTGTTCAGGAGGTGTCTCTTGCCTCACCGGGGTTTTACTCCAGAATTTTCGCGGTTGCGAAACATTCCGGTGGGTTTCGCCCGGTTCTAGACCTCTCGCGGTTGAACAAGTCTGTTCGCGAGATGCCTTTTAAGATGGAGTCTTCCAGGTCGGTGCGTGATGCAATTCGCCCTGGCGATTGTGCCACGTCATTGGACCTGCAGGATGCGTACTTCCATGTCTCGATGCATCCGGACATGTGGAAGTATCTGCGTTTCGTCTGGGGAGACCGGGTTTTTTCAATTCGTTTCCCTGCCTTTCGGTCTGTCTACTGCCCCTTTCATTTTCACCAAGATCACCAAACAGTTGGCGATGTTGGTGAGGGGCAGGGGAGTGCGTTTGCGGATGTACCTGGACGATTGGTTGATTTTACATCGCTCGTCTCGGCAGTGTGCCCAGGACACGGAAACGGTGGTCCAACTTGCACAGGGCCTTGGTTTCAACTTCTCGTTGAAAAAGTCTGACTTCCTTCCGTCAACTTCATTTCAGTACCTCGGCATGCAGTTCGACACTCTCGCCTTCTCTGTCCGTCCGTCCGCGGACAGGTTGCGGTCGTTGTCAGACCTACTCTCTCACTTACGTGGTGTGGAGAGCGCTCCCTATCGTGCTCTTCTCTCCTTGCTTGGCAAGATGGAGTCGATGGCTACCCTGTTGCCTTTGGCACGGGTCGCCAAACGACCCCTTCAGAGGCAGCTTGCCAGCCGGGTCTCCGACTGCTCCGATTTTGATCAGATGGTGGTTCTGGGGGACTGGTTTCGGGAAGCCACTTTGCGTTGGATGGACGTGACGTGGCTCCATTCTTCTGTCCCTATCCGTCCCCAGGGTCCTATCGTCTATCTGTTCACAGACGCTTCGAGGAACGGTTGGGGTGGGCACACAGACACGGACTCGGTGTCCGGTCTGTGGTCTCAGAGCGAGTCGCGGCTGCACATCAACTTTCTGGAGATGGAAGCAGTTTTTCTCTCTCTCCAGGGGTTACTGTCAGTCTTGAGGAATCGGCACGTAACAGTCTCAGGTGACAATGTCACATGCCTGAGTTATCTCCGGCATCAAGGAGGCACAGTTTCTACGTCGTTGTCTCTGAAAGCTGAGGAGATTCTGGTTTGGGCTGATTCCCATGGCATTTCCATTTCCACGGAATTCATTCCTGGAAAGTTGAATGTGCTGGCGGATCACCTAAGCCGGAGGAATCAGGTTCTGCCTACAGAGTGGACTGTAGCGCATCAGGCTCTAGAGCAGGTGTGGCTTCGCTGGGGCAAGCCGATGGTGGATCTGTTCGCCACCCGGTTCAACACGCGTTTGCCGTGTTACTTCTCCCCTATGCATGATCCACAGGCTCTCGGGCGGGATGCCTTTGCTAGGTCGTGGTCGGGCATGGAAGTCTACGCTTTCCCTCCCACGCGGCTTCTTCCGAGGGTGTTGGCCAAGGTCGCCCTGGAGCGTCCTCGCATGATCCTGGTCGCGCCTTTCTGGCCTGGAGCTTCCTGGTTCCCTGATCTGCTGGCTCTGGCCGATGGGGAGCGCATCGAGCTTCATCTCTCTGCGTGCACTCTCGTGCAACCTCGTTCGGGAATTGGCCATCCGAATGTTCACTTGTTGAACCTTTCTGCTTGGCTTCTTTCCAACACAGGATCACCTGGCTAGTTCCTTGTTTTCTCGTTTGTTTTGCACGTAGTCAGATCTTTCCTCCTCTGTGGGATGGGTTTTCTGTTTCTCCGTTTTCTAGGTCGTATCCCTAGAATGTGTTGTTGATCCTTCTGCTGGTGCCTCTCGGACTCATGTACTCCGCAAGGTTGCCACCTCTGTAGCGTTTGCCAAGAGTATCTCTTTGGTTCACTTTATGAGGGCGGTCTGCTGGTGCAGTGACTGTGTTCACACGCTTTTAACTGTGTGAGGTTCGGGTTCGTCATGTCAACGACACCTTGGGCATCAACAAGTTGGTTGTTGCGGATTGGCTCTTCGTGTTTGAGTGTGAGTAGTTTT